>JARBWK010001387.1:0-19416 GCA_030556195.1 Anolis apletophallus | reverse complement strand
CCTCTTTTCAGGGTCATGTTCAATAATAATAACAATAACAATAATGACAACAATAATAATGACATGATACAAGAGAAGTGTCTCCAGCAGCAGAACTGGCTTCTTCTGCCTTCCTCCTCTATTTCCTCCTTACCCCCTTCCCTGAAAAAAAGGAAAATGTTCAATAATAATAATAATAATAATAATGACATGATACAAGAGAAGTCTCTCCAGCAGCAGAGCTGGCCTTCTCCTCCTTCCCCCCCTCCCTCCTTCCTCTCTTTCCTTCCTATCCCCCTTCCCTGAAAAAAAGGGTCATGTTCAATAATAATAATAATAATAACAATAATGACAACAATAATAATGACATGATACAAGAGGAGTGTCTCCAGCAGCAGAGCTGGCTTCTTCTTCCTTCCTCTATTTCCTTCCTTACCCCCTTCCCTGAAAAAAAGGAAAATGTGCAATAATAATAATAATAATCATCATAATCATGACATGATACAAGAGAAGTGTCACCAGCAGCAGAGCTGGCTTCCTCCTCCTCCCCTCCCTCCCTCCCTACTTCCTCTCTTCCTTTCCCTTCCCCCCTTCCTTGAAAAAAAGGGACATGTTCAATAATAATAATAACTAGCTGAGGACCCGGCGGTGCCTGAGTTATTTGAGGAAGGCATTGTGTGCCAAGGTTGGTTCCTATTAGATGTTTATGTGGCTTGCAGTGGTCTCAGGAACTTAGTGAAGGTACTGCGAGTCCCGGGGGCCTAGTCAGGAAAATCAAGTTAAGGAAGCCTTGGTGTCAATTTTGGTCCTGGTCTGTGATGTATAGGGGTTACAGTGTTGTTTGGAAAGGGAATCAGGTGAAGGTACTGCAAATCTCATCATTCGTGGCCCAGCCTGCCCTAAACCACACCAGGTTGTGAAGTGGGACATTGTTCCCCTGTTTGGCAAGTTTGGTCCTGATCCGTCATTGCTGTGGGCTGCTGTGGCTGACTGCCTGAGGTCTTTCCCTTTCCCTCTGAGTCACCACAGTGTTTTTCAACCTTTTTTGAGCTGCGGCACATTTTTTACATGTACAAAATCCTGGGGCACACCACCAACCAAAATGATACAAAATGACACTCTTAACACAGTCATACATATGGTTAATATGTTTTAAATGTCTTTATTCCAATTTTCCACGGCACACTAGTGTGATGCTCGCTCACGGCACACTAGTGTGCCACGGCACACTGGTTGGGAAACACTGCCTTAGAATGTTGGAATGTTGTTGGCCAATAGGAGCCATTTATGCAAATACCATTTTAGTGGTAACCAATCCCCTCTGTCTGGGGCCATAGAATTTTGGAGTTTTGAGGCTGGCCAGTCATAGCCATTTATGCAAATAATCCCAGAATGGCAGCCAATCGAAGCGCTGGCACATATTCCTCCCGTCCCTCGACCGCAAAGACTGACTTTTATTATATGTAATAGATAATAATAATAACAACAACAACAACAATAATAACATGATACAAGAGGAGTGTCTCCAGCAGCAGAGCTGGCTTCCTCCTCCTTCCCTCCTTCCCTCCCTCCCTACTTCCTCTCTTCCCTTCCCTTCCCCCCTTCCTTGAAAAAAAGGGACATGTTCAATAATAATAATAATAATAATAATAATAATAATGACATGATACAAGAGGAGTGTCTCCAGAAGGAGAGCTGGCTTCCTCCCCCTTTCTTACTCTTCTTCCTTCCCCCCTTCCCTGAAAAAAATGGGAAATGTTCAATAATAATAATAATAATAATAATAATGACATGATACAAGAGAAGTGTCTCCAGCAGCAGAGCTGGCTTCCTCCCCCCCTTCCTTCCCTTCCCTTCCCCCCTTCTTTGAAAAAAGGGACATGTTCAATAATAATAATAATAATAACAACAATAATGACAACAATAATAATGACATGATACAAGAGAAGTGTCTCCAGCAGCAAAGCTGGCTTCTTCTTCCTTCCTCTATTTCCTTCCTTCCCCCCTTCCCTGAAAAAAAGGAAAATGTGCAATAATAATAATAATAATAATAATGACATGATACAAGAGGAGTGTCTCCAGAAGGAGAGCTGGCTTCCCCCCCCTCCTTTCTTACTCTTCTTCCTTCCCCCCTTCCCTGAAAAAAATGGGAAATGTTCAATAATAATAATAATAATAATAATAATGATGACATGATACAAGAGGAGTGTCTCCAGCAGCAGAGCTGGCTTCCTCCCCCCCTCCTTCCCTTCCCTTCCCCCCTTCTTTGAAAAAAGGGACATGTTCAATAATAATAATAATAATAACAACAATAATGACAACAATAATAATGACATGATACAAGAGAAGTGTCTCCAGCAGCAGAGCTGGCTTCCTCCTTCCTCTATTTCCTTCCTTCCCCCCTTCCCTGAAAAAAAGGAAAATGTGCAATAATAATAATAATAATAATAATAATGACATGATACAAGAGAAGTGTCTCCAGCAGCAGAGCTGGCTTCTTCTTCCTTCCTCTATTTCCTTCCTTCCCCCCTTCCCTGAAAAAAAGGAAAATGTGCAATAATAATAATAATAATAATAATGACATGATACAAGAGGAGTGTCTCCAGAAGGAGAGCTGGCTTCCCCCCCCCTCCTTTCTTACTCTTCTTCCTTCCCCCCTTCCCTGAAAAAAATGGGAAATGTTCAATAATAATAATAATAATAATAATAATGAATGACATGATACAAGAGGAGTGTCTCCAGCAGCAGAGCTGGCTTCCTCCTCCTTCCTACTCTTCTTCCCTTCCCCCTTCCCTGAAAAATGGAGATGTTCAATAAAAAAAGGGACATGTTCAATAATAATAATAATAATGACATGATACAAGAGGAGTGTCTCCAGAAGGAGAGCTGGCTTCCCCCCCTCCCTCTTACTCTTCTTCCTTCCCCTTCCCTGAAAAAAATGGGAAATGTTCAATAATAATAATAATAATAATAATAATAATGACATGATACAAGAGTAGTGTCTCCAGCAGCAGAGCTGGCTTCCTCCCCCCCTCCTTCCCTTCCCTTCCCCCTTCTTTGAAAAAAGGGACATGTTCAATAATAATAATAATAATAATAACAACAATAATGACAACAATAATAATGACATGATACAAGAGAAGTGTCAAGGCAGCAGAGCTGGCTTCTTCTTCCTTCCTCTATTTCCTTCCTTCCCCCCTTCCCTGAAAAAAAGGAAAATGTGCAATAATAATAATAATAATAATATGATATAAGAGAAGTGTCTCCAGCAGCAGAGCTGGCTTCCTTCCTTCCCTTCCTCTCTCCTTCCTCTCTTCTCTTTCCTTCCTTCCCTCCTCCCTCCAAGCGCCCGGGCGGAGCCTGGTGCTTCACCAACATCCAGATCTTCCTGGTCTCGGAATGCGCCTTGATGCTGGCCCAAGGCACGGTGGGCGCCTACCTGGTGAGGACTAGGAGGGGAAGGGGGGGGGGGGACTGCGGCTTCTTCTTCTTCCCTGCCTTGGGAACTGTCCACCCCAGAGAATTGGGAATGTCGGGTGGGATCCCTTCCTTGCATTTGGTGGGATGTGTGTATTTGGGGGGGGGGGGGCAATCCAAAGGCTGCTGCATTGAGGTTGATTCCCCTGCCAATCTCTCTCCCTCTCTCTCCAAGGTGGAGGTTGAGCCCCCCCCCCAAAGTCAAAAGCACAGGGGGGCCAAAGGGAGGAGGAGGATGGGGAAGGTGCTCAAGGGATCATGCCGGGTTGCCAGCGCCTCAGGCCGCCTTGGCCTTTTTGGTCTTTAGGTTCATATCGTCTTGTATTTATCCCCCCCACACACACACCCCACTTGCCCCTCTCTCTATGTTGTAAGCCGCCCTGAGTCCCCCACTAGGGAGAGAGATAGGGAAGGAGAGGGGTGAAGTCCCACTCATTCATTCACTCAGTCAGTGTCCAGGTTGGGGCTCCTTGGTTTTGTAATTCTCCTGCAGGGAAAATCAGTAGGGAAAAATCATATATCTATATCTATATCTGCATCTACATCTATATTTATATACAATAATTAATTAATTAATTATATATAATAAACATAATATTTTATATTTATATACACACACACATATATTAAGCACATACACGCAGATATATATATATATGATATAATTATTGTATTATAATATATATATTATTGTAATATATATGATTATTGTATTATTAATGTATTATTAATTATTAATTATTAATGTATATTATTAATTATTGTAATATATATTATTGTGTGTGTGTGTATATATATATATATATATATATAATACAATAATTAATTCTCGTGCAGGGAAAAATCATACACACACACACACACACACATATATATTTACAATAATATATATAATAATACAATAATTAATTCTCCTGCAGGGAAAAATCATATATATTACAATAATATATATATAATAATACAATAATTAATTCTCCTGCAGGGAAAAATCATATATACTGTATATATATATATATATATATATATATATATATATATACACACACACACACACACACACACACACACACACTAATATATATATATATAATACAATAATTAATTCTCCTGCAGGGAAAAATCATATATATATATATATATATATATATATATATCCAATAACATATATAATAATACAATAATTATATGTGTGTGTGTGTGCATGTGTTTAATGTGTGTGTGTGTTTATATAAATATAAAATATTATATTTATTATATATAATAAATGTATAGAATTATATGTATTATTTTTTCCCTGCTGATGTTCCCTGCAGGAGAATTAAAAACACACACATATATTAAGCACATACACACAGACATATATATATATATATATATTATTGTATTTATATATACAGTATATATAACATATAATATATTTATTTATATAGTATATGAAATATGTAATATATTTGTATAGTATATATCATATATACATTATTATATATTATTTGCCGGTATATAGAAATTATTCTATATATTTATTAAATATAATATTTTACATTTATATATACACACACACATATATTAAGCTCCTACAAAAGACCCTCAGGACAACCCAAGCCATTGCATTCCATTCAATATAGGATATATATACACACACACACACACACACACACACACACACACACATATACTGTATGTCTGCGTGTATGTGCTTAATATATGTGTGTGTATATATAAAAATATAAAATATTATATTTATTATATATAATAAATATATAGAATAATTTTTATATACCGGTAAATAATATATAATAATTTATATATTATATATACTATATAAATGTATTACATATTACATATACTATATAAATATATTATATACACTGTATATATAAATACAATAATTATATATATATGTCTGTCTGTATGTGCTTAATATATGTGTGTATACATAAATATAAAATATTATATTTATTATATACAGTATAATAAATATATAGAATAATTTATATATAAATAATATATAATAATATCTATATTATATATACTATAGAAATATATTGTATATAACATGTATAATTTATATATTAAAGTAATATACAATAAAAAATATAAAAACATATAATAATTTATATCTATACAAATAATATATATTATTCCTATAATCCTAATAATATATTAAAAGTATTCAATATAATAATGATATAATATTATTATATATATTGTATTGTTGAAGGCTTTCATGGCCGGAATCACTGGGTTGTTGTAGGGTTTTCGGGCTATATGGTCATGCTTCTAGAACATGGCCATATAGCCCGAAACACCTACAACAACCCTTTATATAGAATATTATCTAATAACAATATAATAATATAATATATATAATAATATATAATAATATATTAATATGGGGAAAGGCTGTTTGTATTGCCTCTACGCCCCCCCCCCCCTTTGTAGCCTGTCTGCCAAATCTGCAGAGGGGTGAAATGCAGCCGGCTCTCCGTATCCACAGATTCCATCATCTGTTTGGAAAAATATTCCCCAAACTTTGAATTTGCCCTTTGATATTCCAGCGGATATCATTCGTATGGAATGGGATTTGAGCATCCATGGATTTGGGTACCCATTCAGGTACTGGAACCAAACCCCAGTGGATACAGAGGGCCATTGATCTCCCCCAATAACCCAGATAAGCATTCCCCACTCTCTCCAATGCCCTTCCCGCTGTAATAATTATGACTTTCCAGGCCCCTTCGTGGTGGCATAAGCAGCTCTCGGCATTTTCCCAGCCAGTTGTCGTTTGGGGTGGCATTAGAAGTCCTCTCTAACTTATGGCGAACCTAAGGTGACCCTTTTATGGGTTTCTTTAAGGCTGAGAGAGTGTGGTTCACCCAAGGTCACTCGGTGGGTTTCCATAGCCGAGATTTGGATCGAATCCTGGTCTGCAGAGTGGTCGCTCAGTCCTCAGTGCTGGCAAAAGTTACTTTGAATTGGTATCAAAGGTGCCTCCTTCGGATACGATGCCTTTCCTGGCTCGGCTGTGTCGTTGGTGTGTTTGAAAAGGCCGGTGGTGCCAAGGAGACATTTTATTTCAAGTGGACTTTTGCTGCAAGCCGTTTGCCTTGCCAAGGGCGTCAAATAGCCTGCCGTTGGTTGTGCGATCTAGAGATGCTTCGATGCGATTTGGCAAGCAGAACCCAAATAGCAGTGAGCATGAGACGGCACCGAAGGACGGCCCAGGCGTGGCAGTGTCCTCTATGGAGATTCTGTGGCACTCAGAAGTCTTTGCATCTCGATGCAGCCATGTTCACCAAACCCGCGCCATAAGCAGGCCTCCTGCAATAATGACGATGACCAAGATGCTCCATCCACTCCTAACGACATGCCCGGATTATCCATAAGGCCACCCTAGGCCATGGCCTAGGGCGGCAGCCATGGGGGGGGGGGGGGGGGGGGCGGCAGGTCCGGACCCCCCCAAATTTTTTTTAAAAAAAACATTCGATCTTCGGGCGCTTATGCGCCTGCTCGCCCCGGAGGCGGGGCTTCCCTTCCTCCTCCTTTGCAACGCCGGGCGCATGGCAAGGAGGAGGAGAAGGAAGCCAGGTGCATGGCGAGCAGGAAGAAGAAGCAACGGATGGCTCACTTCCGGGGACAAGCCATCTCTTGCTTCTTCCTCCTCCTCGCCATGCGCCTGGCTTCCCTCCTCCGCGACGCATGGCAGGAGCCAGGCGCCTGGCGAGCAGGAGGAAGAAGCAATGGATGGCCACTTCTGGGGCGAGCCATCCCTTGGCTCGATTTGCCCGGGAAGAAGCTCTGTGACGCCGGCGATGGCTCGCCAGGCGCATGGTGAGCAAGAAGCAAGGGATGGCTCGCTGGGGACGAGCCATCTCCTTCTTCCTCCTCCTCGCCATGCGCCTGGCTTCCTTCTCCTCCACAAAGCTGGACGCCCGTGACGCCATGCGCCTGGCTTCCTCCTCCTCCGCGAGGCTGGGCGCCCGGTGAGGAGGAAGCCAGGCGCATGCCAACCAGGAGGAAGAAGCAAGGGATGGCTCGCTTCCGGGGGCGAGCCATCCCTCGCTTCTTCCTCCTGCTCACCATGCGCCCAGCTTCCTCCTCTCCACAATGCTGGGCGCCAGTGATATGCGCGCCTGGCGAAGCCAGGCGCATGGCGAGCAGGAGGAAGAAGCAAGGCATGGCTCGCTTCCAGGGGCGAGCCATCCCTTGCTTCTTCCTCCTCCTCGCCATGCGCCTGGCTTCCTTCTTCTCCACAATGCTGGGTGCCAGTGACGCCATGCGCCTGGCTTCCTTCTTCTCCACAATGCTGGGTGCCAGTGATGCCATGCGCCCCGGCTTCCTCCTCCTCCGCGACGCCGGGTGCCCGGTGAGGAGGAAGCCAGGCGCATGGCGAGCAGGAGGAAGAAGCGAGGGATGGCTCACTTCCGGGGGCGAGCCATCCCTTGCTTCTTCCTCCTGCTCGCCATGTGCCTGGCTTCCTTCTTCTCCACAATGCTGGGTGCCAGTGACGCCATGCGCCTGGCTTCCTTCTTCTCCACAATGCTGGGTGCCAGTGATGCCATGCGCCCGGCCTCCTCCTCCTCCACAATGCTGGGTGCGTGACGCCATGCCCTGGGTGCCCCCGTGAGGAGGAAGCCAGGCGCATGGCGAGCAGGAGGAAAGCGAGGATGGCTCACTTCCGGGGGCGAGCCATCCCTTGCTTCTTCCTCCTGCTCGCCATGTGCCTGGCTTCCTTCTTCTCCACAATGCTGGGTGCCAGTGACGCCATGCGCCTGGCTTCCTTCTTCTCCACAATGCTGGGTGCCAGTGATGCCATGCGCCCGGCTTCCTCCTCCTCCGCGGCCGGGTGCCCGGTGAGGAGGAAGCCAGGCGCATGGCGAGCAGGAGGAAGAAGCGAGGATGGCTCACTTCCGGGGAGCCATCCCTTGCTTCTTCCTCCTGCTCGCCATGTGCCTGGCTTCCTTCTTCTCCACAATGCTGGGTGCCAGTGACGCCATGCGCCTGGCTTCCTTCTTCTCCACAATGCTGGGTGCCAGTGATGCCATGCGCCCGGCTTCCTCCTCCTCCGCGGCCGGGTGCCCGGTGAGGAGGAAGCCAGGCGCATGGCGAGCAGGAGGAAGAAGCGAGGGATGGCTCACTTCCGGGGCGAGCCATCCCCTTGCTTGCTGGGTTCCTCCTGCTTCTCCACAATGCCATGTGCCTGGCTTCCTTCTTCTCCACAATGCTGGGTGCCAGTGACGCCATGCGCCAGGCTTCCTACTTCTCCACAATGCTGGGTGCCAGAGATGCCATGCGCCCGGCTTCCTCCTCCTCCGCGGCCGGGTGCCATGCCATGAGGTGCCGGGAAGCCAGGCGCATGGCGAGCAGGAGGAGAAGCGAGGATGGCTCACTTCCGGGCGAGCCATCCCTTGCTTCTTCCTCCTGCTCGCCATGTGCCTGGCTTCCTTCTTCTCCACAATGCTGGGTGCCAGTGACGCCATGCGCCTGGCTCCTTCTTCTCCACAATGCTGGGTGCCAGTGATGCCATGCGCCCGGCTACCTCCTCCTCCGCGAAGCCGGGTGCCCGGTGAGGAGGAAGCCAGGCGCATGGCGAGCAGGAGGAAGAAGCGAGGGATGGCTCACTTCCGGGGGCGAGCCATCCCTTGCTTCTTCCTCCTGCTCGCCATGTGCCTGGCTTCCTTCTTCTCCACAATGCTGGGTGCCAGTGACGCCATGCGCCTGGCTTCCTTCTTCTCCACAATGCTGGGTGCCAGTGATGCCATGCGCCCGGCTTCCTCCTCCTCCGCGAAGCCGGGTGCCCGGTGAGGAGGAAGCCAGGCGCATGGCGAGCAGGAGGAAGAAGCGAGGGATGGCTCACTTCCGGGGGCGAGCCATCCCTTGCTTCTTCCTCCTGCTCGCCATGTGCCTGGCTTCCTTCTTCTCCACAATGCTGGGTGCCAGTGACGCCATGCGCCTGGCTTCCTTTTTCTCCACAATGCTGGGTGCCAGTGATGCCATGCGCCCGGCTTCCTCCTCCTCCGGCCGGGTGCCCGGTGAGGAGGAAGCCAGGCGCATGGCGAGCAGGAGGAAGAAGCGAGGATGGCTCACTTCCGGGCGAGCCATCCCTTGCTTCTTCCTCCTGCTCGCCATGTGCCTGGCTTCCTTCTTCTCCACAATGCTGGGTGCCAGTGACGCCATGCGCCTGGCTTCCTTCTTCTCCACAATGCTGGGTGCCAGTGATGCCATGCGCCCGGCTTCCTCCTCCTCCGCGAAGCCGGGTGCCCGGGGAGGAGGACGCCAGGCGCATGGCGGCTGCAGGAGGAAGAAGCGAGGATGGCTCACTTCCGGGGCGAGCCATCCCTGTTTCCTCCTGCTTCCTTCCTCCTGCTGCTGGGTGCCATGTGCCTGGCTTCCCTTCTTCTCCACAATGCTGGGTGCCAGTGATGCCATGCGCCTGGCTTCCTCCTCCTCCGCGGCCCGGGGTGCCCGGTGAGGAAGAAGCCAGGTGCATGGTGAGCAGGAGGAAGAAGCGAGGGATGGCTCACTTCTGGGGGCGAGCCATCCATTGCTTCTTCCTCCTGCTTGCCATGCGCCCGGCTCCTTCCTCCTCCGTGACACTGTTGCTACCCGGTGAGGAGGAGGAAGCCAGGTGCATGGCGAGCAGGAGGAAGTAGCAAGGGATGGCTTGCTTCCGGAGGCGAGCCATCCCTTGCTTCTTCCTCTCCTGCTCGCCATGCGCCTGGCTTCCTCCTCGCTGGGCGCCCGGCGTCACGGAGAAGGAGGAAGCTGGGCGCCCGGCGAGGAGGAGGAGGAGGAAGCCAGGCGCATGGCGAGCAGGAGGAAGAAGCAAGGGATGGCTCGCTTCTGGGGCGCGCGGAGAAAGAAGGAGGCGCACGGAGCCATGAGGAGGTGAGGTGGAGGTGCGGTAGAGGTTTGGGGGCGTAATTTGAAAGTGCGGCCTAGGGCGCCAAAATTGCTTAATCCGGGCCTGCGTAACGAAGTCATTTGTCCTGGCCTGATCATCCCCAAGCCCCTTCACACTAACATATGACCATTGCAACTGCAGTTGTGACAATAATATAACAATTGTGCCTGTGCGCTGATTGGGAACCTAAGTATTTCATATGCGTAGCAGCCACAATGATAATGTCTGCTGCACACTTGAGTGAGCATCAGCTGCATGCAGAGAAGGAAGTCCACCCTGCTCGTGATCCCAACATGCACATCAGGTATCGGGATGGTGGCTCAACATACCTTCCTTAGTTAGGTATACAGTGCTATATCCACTAGAGTTGTGCGCGGAGCTGTTTTACTTTGTTTCATCTGTTCTTTCGTTACTTTTGTTATCTTTGGGAACACATAACAGGAAGACCCCCCCACCCCCCACCCACCCAACCGAAAATCAGCCTGACATGAAAGCAAGTGGGAGCCGATCCTGGCTCCTCGTTTTCTTTTCGTGTCCACACGAAAGAGAGTTTGTGTGTGGGAAAGAGTGTGTGTGTGGTGTGCAGGCCTAGAAAACGTGCACGCCTGCCTGCAGCTGAACGTTTCCACTCGTGTAAGAATGAGAACTTGCCTGTTGCCTCCTTGCCTTGGAAAGAGAGTGTGTGTGTGGGAAAGTGTGTGTGTGTGTGTGTGTGTGTGTGTGTGCAGGCCCAGAAAACGTGCACGCCTGCCTGCAGCTGAACGTTTCCACTCGTGTAAGAATGAGAACTTGCCTGTTGCCTCCTTGCCTTGGAAAGAGAGTGTGTGTGTGGGAAAGTGTGTGTGTGTGTGTGTGTGTGTGCAGGCCCAGAAAACGTGCATGCCTGCCTGCTGCTGAATGAGTCCTCTGGAGTAAGAATGAGAACGTGCTTGTTGCCTCCTTGCCTTGGAAAGAGTGTGTGTGTGTGTGTGGGAAAGTCTGTGTGTGTGTGTGTGTATGGTCGAATCAGGAAGCCCCAAAGGAGAGATCTAACTGCAGAGAGTCCCCAGTATTCCTCTTGGCCCATGGCCTAAGTTGCACCAGTACCAGACCTTTTTTTGCCCCATCAATTTCCCATACACACTGCACCAACTTCGTCCCTCCCAAAAAGCCCAGCCACCATTGCCTCCCATTGCCCCACCTGCACAACATTTACACAGCAAATAGTACCTGAAAGACATTTTAGCAAACATCAAACAGCATAACAATAAAACCAGGACATTTCCCCCAGCACCCACCAAAACCTTACACACTACAACAACACCTTGGACCCCATAGGCAGCCCACAGCAAGACAAAAGCCAAATACATTTTTCCCATTCAGTCCCCAGAGCACCAAAGACTTCATATAACATTGCATGAACATTCCTTCCAGTTCCCACTCAGCCCCACATATCTTTAAGGACATGCTCAACCCCACAAGCAAATCACATCTTGTCAAAAACCAAAACTCTCCTCCATACCGCCAAGCCACAACAGCCTGGCCAACCTCCACCCAGGCCTGTGCAAGGCCGCTGCAGTACCACCACCCACCACTAGGGCCGAAACGCCCGTCCCTCCCTCAACCGCTAAAAGAAAATCCCAAAACAAACAAAACACTTTAGAAAACAAACAAAACAATAAACAAAACCCATCCCCTCTCTTTCCTACCGTATCTTCCATCCCTCTATGACCGGTCCGACTCTTCAGGCCGCTAGGGGGGCCGCGCGGGCGAGACGCACCTCTGCAGACTCGCCCGCCCCGTCGCCATCTTGGAAAGGTGGGGGGAAGAGCGCCCCCAAAGGGAGGGGGGAAGGAGCGATCCGCGGATAAGTGAGATCTCCATAGGAACCAATGTACTCAGTATCCACACTTTGAAAGTTTCCCCGATTTGCCCCGTTGTTGTCCCAAAGCACTCTGCCCCCCCTTCTCCTATCTTGTCTCCACGCGTTCGTCTCCCCGTTTTTCCTCCCGTGCCTGGGGGAAGCCCGGGAAAGCAGCCGCTCGCAATCAGCGGCTTGACTCCACCGCTGGCGCGCTCAGTTCATATGAGGACAATCGGTCCCCACCTTTTCTCGCATTAAAGTTCCATCAACTCTGCAGCAATAGTGAGTCCAAAACCGGCAGCAAGTCAACAATTTTGGACTAAAGGGATCCTGAAGGGGGGGAACGGGTTCCCAAGCCTTCTGCCAACAAGGGGGGCTTGGAGCTCAAGTACCAGGGCTCACTTTTCTCTGCTTTTGGCCGTTTTTCCCTGGACGAACTCAAGGTCCCTTTCCCTGGCTGGAAACTGTCAGGGGGGCCCAAAAGGAGCACCCATGGACTTTGGGGGAAGGGAAGATGCCTTTGCCTCGGTAGATCGCCTTCAGGAGGTTTAGGGGAAGGGATCTGTGCGAGTAGGGAGGCCTCGAACTCATAACCCGGGTCTGTGCGAGCTGGGACCTGAAGTTCGCCCAAGGACACTGATCATGGACTCTTCACTGCTACTTCCACTGCTTTGAGCTCAGCCCCATACAAGCGGGCACACCCAGGATCACTCCCCTCAGACTCTCTCCCCGATCACGAACTTTATAGTTTCCTCAAGGACGTTTCTTCAGTTGGACATTTCCTGGTTTTTTCCCCCTTTGCACCCTGGACCCTCAATGACTTTGCTACTCCTTTGCACCCCAAACCCCAAAGGCTCTGCAGTTCCCAAGGACAGTGATTACATCAAGGAGGACTACAACTCCCAGGAGGAAAGCAGCATTGTGTTGCCTGTTTTAAAGATCATTCCTCTGGGAGCAAGAGCTGCATGGGAATGTAATTGGGATGATTGCAGGGGGAAATCTGGGTTGTCTTGTCTACATTGTACCCCTATGTGTTCCCTTTTGTGTCCCTGTAACGTTAAGATAATGCCCTCAGCAGAGAGTTCCAGAGTTTAACAGAGCACAATAACCCACTTTTCCCATCCATTTTGCCTTGCACAAATAATAACTCTGGGAGGGACGTTGGGTTTCTTCGTGGGGTGAGGCCCACACTCTTTATGCCCAAGACTCCCCACATATGTCTCTGTCATTTTCGGAGCTTGGCCAATGATAGGGAATATGTACGGTCATGTAATCAGAACCCAAAACATGGTTGTTTCATGTGAGCTTCGGACCCTCGCAGCCAGCCCCAATAGCTATCTTTCAGGACCACTTTAAACTGAGCAACCATGCTTCCAAGCTCAGCCAGGGCTCCCTTTGCGGAGAGTTCCCCTGGTAAACAGATGATACATTTTTCTGGCCATATGATGCTTTGCACCAATAATTGGGTGAAGGTCAGGTGTTCTGTGGAACATAGATTCCGCCGCTATGGGCCTGAATTCACCCGCTCGTGTCTCCCCTTGGCCTCGGAGCTTGGCCTCCAAGGGACTCATGGGCTCTGGCAACCCCAAGTCACTCAGCCACCCCATAGCTGGACCAAAGTGGGCTTCGGACCCCCGCTTACTGGCTGCAATAAGTTATGATTTTGCCATTTTGAACTGAGAAACCATGCTCCCCGCGTAGCCAAAACTCCCAGACAAAGGAGTTTCGGCCAGGACAAAAGACTCCCATTAAGGTATTCAAACCGAACAATAGACAGGAAGGCTTGAGTCTCCCATCGGAAGCTCGCCGGCCGCAAGGCATTTTAGCCACAGGTTACTTCCTTCACCCAGCCGTTTTTCCTTTGTGTCCTTTCCCGCCTTGCCTAGCCGTCCAGGATTGGCTCGTTCGAACCTTGGCGCGCCTTTTCCTATTGGCTAAAGCGCGGCAAGTCGCTCCTGGCCCAGCTGACTTTGACAGCTCGGCCAATCAGCTGGAGCTACACGTGGGAGGAGGGTGCCCGATTCAAATGTAAATGACTGCTTTTCTATATATTTCGAATTTATCGTTCCTGGGCAAGGTAATTGAGAAGGTGGCAATGGAGCAGTTGCAGTCCTTCCTAGATGACGCAGCTTGGCTATACCCTTCCAGTCCGGCTTCCGTCCGGGGGCATGGGACGGAGACGGTCCTGGTCTCCATCTCGGATGAGTTGCGCTGCCAGCTGGATCAGGGGCGGATCGGCGCTGCTCGTGTTATTGGACCTCACAGCGGCGTTTGATACAGTCGATTATGATCTATTGACTCACCGCTTGCCACGGCCGGAGTTAGGGGACAGCCCTTAACTGGGTGACCTCCTTCCTCTGGAACCGCTACAACGAGTGAGGAGGGGCAAGGATGTCTCCGAGGGTTTCCCCGCCTTTGCGGGGTTCCTCAGGGGGCATTCTCTCCCCTCTTATTTAACATCTATATGCGACCACTTGCCCAGCTGGTGCGTAGTTTTGGGCTGGTGTGCCATCAGTACGCTGATGACACCCAGCTTATCTTGAAGATGGAGGGCAGCCTCGAACTGCACCGATAATTTCCATCGTTGCCTTGAGGCCGCCACTGGATGGCTGCGAGCCAGTAGGTTGAAGGTGAATCCGGCAAAGGCGGAGATCCTGTGGCTGCAGGGATGTTCAGCTTCCAACCCTAGACGGCGTGACATTATGTCCGTCGCCCTCTGTTAAGAGCTTAGGAGTAACCTTGGACCCCCTGTTGTCGATGGATGCCCACGTCTCCAGCGTCAGCAGGGTAGCATTTTTCCATCTTCGCCAGGCGAGGAAGCTGGCCGCCTATTTGTCCCCGGCGCGACTTAGCCACAGTGATCCAAGCCACCGTCATCTCGAGGCTGGACTACTGTAACACTCTTTACATTGGCCTTCCTCTGTCGGTAATCCGGAGACTCAAGCTGGTGCAGAACGCTGCAGCGCGACTCCTGGCAGGGGTCCCGATTGGCCACCACATCACGCCAATCCTGCGCGATCTGCACTGGCTCCCAATTGAATGCCGGATTGCCTTCAAAGTGTTAGTCCTGACTTTAAGGCCTTACATGGTCTGGGGCCAGTGTACCTATGGACCGCCTCGTCCCCATACCATCCCACCAGATCACTGCGCCCAAGAGCTAAACCTCCTGGTCATCCCAAATGTGAGGACCTACCATCTGTCCGCAACCCGCCGCCGGGCTTTCTGTTGCAGCCCCTACCATGTGGAACGCACTGCCCGCCGGCATCCGTGCCACCCAGGGCCTCCTCCCGTTCAGGAGAGCAGTTAAGACATTGCTGTTCCAACAAGCCTTCGGAGTTAGCTAAACTGTAGCTCGCACCGCCTGGCTGTCAGCCCACTGCGACTCCATTTGTTGCTTCAACTGTTCTAATTGTAATTCCATCTTAATGGTATTACTGTGGTTTATGAGTTATCTGACAATTGTATTTTACGAACTGTTGTAAGTCGCCCCGAGCCGTTGGGGGGGGGGGGGCGACAGACAAATGCGATATAATAAATAAATAAATAAATAAATAAAAAATATTTGACTGCATTCCCATTAAAGACTATGTTTTGCCTTTGGAACCTTGGCGTGGCATCTCATCCTATTCAGCTGAATTAGATTCTTCTCTCGGTTTGTGGCGTTCTTCCAAATCTGGGTGAGCATTGATCTGGGTTACCTTGGGATTTGTAGTTCTGGGAAGATCATCCAGATTTGGGCCTTGATCCTCGCATTTTAGGGGAGGCCTGGGCCAGTCCCCCTATGGGAAGGGTCCCTTACATTCAGCCGTTCGACAACATGTGTGGTGTGCAGGCCCAGAAAGCGTGCAAGCCTGCCTGCAGCTGAGCGCCTCCTCTCGAGTAAGAATGAGAACTTGCCTGTTGCCTCCTTGCCTTGGAAAGAGAGTTTGTGTGTGGGTAAGTGTTTTGTGGGTGTGCCCAGAAAGCATGCGCCGCCTGCCTGCAGCTGAGCCGCCTCCTCTCGAGTAAGAATGAGGACTTGCCTGTTGTCTCCCTTGCCTTGAAAAGAGTTTGTGTGTGGGAAAGTGTGTGTTTGTGTGAGTGTGTGGTGTGCAGGCCCAGAAAGCATGCACGCCTGCCTGCAGCTGAGCGTTTCCTCTCGAGTAAGAATGAGGACTTGCCTGTTGTCTCCTTGCCTTGAAAAGAGAGTTTGTGTGTGGGAAAGTGTGTGTGTGTGTGTGTGAGTGTGTGGTGTGCAGGCCCAGAAAGCATGCACGCCTGCCTGCAGCTGAGCGTTTCCTCTCGAGTAAGAATGAGGACTTGCATGTTGTGTCCTTGCCTTGAAAAGAGAGTTTGTGTGTGGGAAAGTGTGTGTGTGTGTGTGTGTGTGAGTGTGGTGTGCAGGCCCAGAAAGCATGCACGCCTGCCTGCAGCTGAGCGTTTCCTCTCGAGTAAGAATGAGCACTTGCCTGTTGTCTCCTTGCCTTGAAAAGAGAGTTTGTGTGTGGGAAAGTGTGTGTGTTTGTGTGAGTGTGTGGTGTGCAGGCCCAGAAAGCATGCACGCCTGCCTGCAGCTGAGCGTTTCCTCTCGAGTAAGAATGAGGACTTGCCTGTTGTCTCCTTGCCTTGAAAAGAGAGTTTGTGTGTGGGAAAGTGTGTGTGTGTGTGTGGGTGTGTGGTGTGCAGGCCCAGAAAGCATGCACGCCTGCCTGCAGCTGAGCGTTTCCTCTCGAGTAAGAATGAGGACTTGCCTGTTGTCACCTTGCCTTGAAAAGAGAGTTTGTGTGTGGGAAAGTGTGTGTGTGTGTGTGTGTGTGAGTGTGGTGTGCAGGCCCAGAAAGCATGCACGCCTGCCTGCAGCTGAGCGTTTCCTCTCGAGTAAGAATGAGGACTTGCCTGTTGTCTCCTTGCCTTGAAGAGCGGGGTTGTGTGTGGAAAGTGTGTGTGTTTGTGTGAGTGTGTGGTGTGCAGGCCCAGAAAGCATGCACGCCTGCCTGCAGCTGAGCCGCTTCCTCCTCGAGTAAGAATGAGAACTTGCCTGTTGTCTCCTTGCCTTGAAAAGAGAGTTTGTGTGTGGGAAAGTGTGTGTGTGTGTGTGAGTGTGTGGTGTGCAGGCCCAGAAAGCATGCACGCCTGCCTGCAGCTGAGCGTTTCCTCTCGAGTAAGAATGAGGACTTGCCTGTTGTCTCCTTGCCTTGAAAAGAGAGTTTGTGTGTGGGAAAGTGTGTGTGTGTGTGTGTGAGTGTGTGGTGTGCAGGCCCAGAAAGCATGCACGCCTGCCTGCAGCTGAGCGTTTCCTCTCGAGTAAGAATGAGGACTTGCCTGTTGCCTCCTTGCCTTGAAAAGACAGTTTGTGTGTGGGAAAGTGTGAGTGTGTGGTGTGCAGGCCCAGAAAGCATGCGCGCCTGCCTGCAGCTGAGCGTTTCCTCTCGAGTAAGAATGAGGACTTGCCTGTTGTCTCCTTGGCTTGAAAAGACAGTCTGTGTGTGGGAAAGTGTGTGTGTGTGAGTGTGTGGTGTGCAGGCCCAGAAAGCATGCGCGCCTGCCTGCAGCTGAGCGTTTCCTCTCGAGTAAGAATGAGGACTTGCCTGTTGCCTCCTTGCCTTGAAAAGAGAGTGAGTGTGTGTGGGAAAGTGTGTGTGTGTGTGGTGTACAGGCCCAGAAAGCATGCGCGCCTGCCTGCAGCTGAGCGCCTCCTCTCAAGTAAGAATGAGAACTTGCTTGTTGCCTCCCTGCCTTGGATAGAGAGAGTGTGCGTGGGAAAGTGTGTGTGTGTGTGTGCATGGTGTGTGCAGGCCCAGAAAGCGTGCACACCTGCCTGCAGCTGAGCGCCTCCTCTCAAGTAAGAATGAGAACTTGCTTGTTGCCTCCCTGCCTTGGAAAGAGAGAGTGTGCGTGGGAAAGTGTGTGTGTGTGTGTGTGTGTGCGTGGTGTGCAGGCCCAGAAAGCGTGCACACCTGCCTGCAGCTGAGCGCCTCCTCTCAAGTAAGAATGAGAACTTGCTTGTTGCCTCCCTGCCTTGGAAAGAGAGAGTGTGCGTGGGAAAGTGTGTGTGTAGGTGTGTGTGTGTGTGCGCGTGGTGTGCAGGCCCAGAAAGCGTGCACACCTGCGTGCAGCTGAGCGCCTTCTCTCAAGTAAGAATGAGAACTTGCTTGTTGCCTCCTGCCTTGGAAAGAGAGAGTGTGCGTGGGAAAGTGTGTGTGTGTGTGTGTGTGTGTGCGTGGTGCAGGCCCAGAAAGCGTGCACACCTGCCTGCAGCTGAGCGCCTCCTCTCGAGTAAGAATGAGAACTTGCGTGTTGCCTCCTTGCCTTGGAAAGAGAGAGTGTGTGTGCGGGAAAGTGTGTGTGTGTGTGTGTGGTGTGCAGGCCCAGAAAGCATGCACGCCTGCTTCTGCTTCCTCTCCCCTCCTCCTCATGCCCTCCCTGACAAGGGGAGCGATGGCAGGTGCCATTCCTCCTCCCCGCCCTCGCAGCGCTCCCCTGCCCTCCCCGGGAGAGAGTCATCTCCATGCCGTGTTGCGGTTTTGTTTCAACATTTTTGGTCCGTGAACTGCGCCTCGGCGTTGCACCCCCAGGCCATGGCCTAGGGTGGCCTTATGGGTAATCCGGGCCTGCTTAACTGGCCTTTTCTTTGAACACAGGACTTCACATAAACCATATCGATATGTCATATTTGGATTCCTTTTATCGATTGGAACAGTTAGTGTTTTGTATGCATTTGTTGACATCCTGAAAGCTCAAGTTTGAGGCAACAGCTCGTGTTAATTAGAGTTTGATAAGAATATTTTTGGACCAGAACTCCCATATTCCTACAAATTATCATGACCACTGGTTCTGGCCCAGCTTACTTGTCCGAACATATCTCCCCTTATGTCCCACCTCGAATTTGCAATCTTTCCGGAGCCCCTGCTCGATCCCACCTTGTCGCAAATACGTTTGGTGGGGACGAGAGACAGGGCCTTCTCGGTGGTGGCCCTCGCTCTGTGGAATTTGCTCCCCAGCGACATTAGGTCAACCTCTTCTCTCCTTTCCTTTAGGAAAAAGTTAAAGACGTGGCTATGGGACCAGGTATTTGGTTAGACAACTGGGTAGCAGGCGGACAATCGAATGATGACAGTGTTATGAAAATGGACTGGGGGCTGTCTTCGCATTGCAGAACTCAGACTATTTGTGTAGTTGTATTTTTAATTGGTTTTAATCTGATTCATGTGTTATTTATTGTGTAATTGTTGTT
>JARBWK010001386.1:0-19430 GCA_030556195.1 Anolis apletophallus | reverse complement strand
TTTGACACCATATAGTTTACTTGTAGGGCTCAGGTAACACTGCAATTCCCAGAATCCCACATCAGCAGAGACGATGGGAGATATAATAAAAAAATACACTCACTTGCTTCAACAGGTAAAACAGTCCACACAGGGCTTTGAATCCCCCATTCCGCATGTCTTTATTATTATGGACCTCTGAGATTCCTTGTTCTCCCAAAAATACAGGCAGCAAAGGACTTATTCAGTAATATTACACCCTCCGAACCCTATTCTATAACCAGCAAAATCATAATTACCTCTTTAGGGCTGTTTTCAAAGCAGGTTCAGCACCCAGCATTTAGGATCACTTCTCAAACAGACCAAAAGCAACACGGATGAGTTTCAGGAAAGGATGCCAACCAGAGAAATGAGGTGTCCCATCTGAACAGAGAAGAGAGCAAGGCATTTTGACTTTGACAATGAGGTTCATACTGCAAACTTTGTTGCAACTAACAGTTTACCAAAGGCTTTTTGCTAAGGAATAGCAAGGGTCTGAACCATTTTATTACAGCACAAATGCAGAGATTATGGCCTAGCTGGGTGTGTTATCTCAGTGTTTCCCAACCGCTAGTGTGCCATGACGGACCTCCTGCTGTGCCGCGAGAAAAGCTCTCTGCCCCCCTTCCTTCCCCCCTCCTCCTGCTGCTTGGGGGAGGGGGAGGAAGGGCTGGGGGCGAAGAAAAAGAAGGGGCCCGGCGCCACCTCCTTCGGCCATTTCCACTGCCAGCCTCCACTCCGCCATGACTCTAGCCCCTCGCTCGCTGAAGCTGCGCGGAGGAGCCCCGCGCCACTGAAGCCCCTTCCACTGCTCCATACTCCTCCTCTGTGGGAGAGCTGAAGCGGGGAGAGGTGGGGCATGGCACAACCTGGCTCCACCGCTTCCCCCTTTGGCACTCTCAGTAGCTGCTCCAGCCTTGAGGGGACAGTGCCAAGCCACCGCCGGCTTGGCACTGCCCCAAGGCTGGAAGCAGCTGCTGGGAGAGCTGAAACCGGGGATGGGGGGCATGGTGCGCCTGGCTCCTCCCGGCTTCGGCACTTCACAGCTGCTCCCAGCAGGCCACCATCCCCAGCTGTTCTTTACTGTGTTAGAGTGTCATTTTGGTTGGTGGTGTGCCCTCAGATTATTTAAATGTTAAAAAGTGTACCCGCTCAAAAAAGGTTGGAAACACTGTTTATCTACTTACTGTATAAAACAAAGCACTGAGTTTGTAGTTAATGAGCTTTGCATTTGCTTAGCTTGGCTCTGTTTAGAGTTCGTAGCTCATCGGAGCTGGAAGAAGCAGGCGGCTGCTTTGTTGCTGGGAGCTGACATGCAGTGTTTTTGGAAGCTGAAATCTAAACTGCCAATCAAGGGCATTTTATTTTCAAAGACGACGGAAACTGAACTGTGTACTACTTCGGTTTTCTGTCGACAAAGAAAGAAGATTCACTGAAGAAAGTGTTTGCTATTATACTGTGGTGAGATCAACTATTCTGATTTGCTTTGCGTCATTGTTTAACAGGATATGTGATTACTTCTGCGATCTGCTATCACTAGTCTGATAAACTTCATCATACTCATAGGGGAACAAGCCACATGGTGTCCAAGAGACTTACTTCTGATTGAACATGTTTAGGATTCTGCTGCTAGTCTATAGAAGTAATAGCAACAATAATAAAAGTAAAAAAGCAAAAACAAAACACCCACACGATGTGTCAGACTTAAGACCTTGGTACAGCTTTCCAAGTGGCACTGTAATGCCATGGTTAGGCCTTATTCTTTCATAGAATCAGAGTTGGAAGAGATATCATGGACCATCCCGTCCAACCCCCTGCCAAGAAGCAGGAAAATTGCATTCAAAACACCCATGACAGATGGCCATCCAGCCTCTGCTTAAAAGCCTCCAAAGAAGGAGCCTCCACCACACTTTGGGGTAGAGAGTTCCATTGCTGAACGGCTCTCACAGTCAGGAAGTTCTTCCTAATGTTCAGATGGCATCTCCTTTCTTGTAGTTTGAAGCCATTGTTCCACGACCTAGTCTCCAGGGCAGCGAAAAACAAGCTTCCTCCCTCCTCCCTATGACTTCCTCTCACATGGCTATCATGTCTCCTCTCAGCCTTCTCTTCTTCAGGCTAAACATGCCCAGCTCTTTAAGCCGCTCCTCATAGGGCTTGTTTTCCAGACCCTTGATCATTTTAGTTGCTCTCCTCTGAACACATTACAGATTGTCAATATCTCTCAATTGTGGTGCCGAGAATTGCACACAATAATCCAGGTGTGGTCTGAACAAAGCAGAATAGAAGGGTAGCATGACTTCCCTGGAGCTAGACACTATACTCCTATTGATGCAGGCCAAAATCCTATTGGCTTTTTTGGCCGCCGCATCACATTGTTGGCTCGTGTTTAACTTATTGTC
Source organism: Anolis apletophallus (assembly GCA_030556195.1). Lineage (NCBI taxonomy): Eukaryota > Metazoa > Chordata > Lepidosauria > Squamata > Anolidae > Anolis > Anolis apletophallus. The sequence goes on along the minus strand of JARBWK010001386.1, from coordinate 17,013 downwards.
CCCGAGGACCCCAAGATCTTTTTTACACGAACTGCTCTCGAGCCATGCGTCCCCCATTCTGTATCTTTGCATTTCATTTTTTCTGCCTAAGTGGAGTATCTTGCATTTGTCAATGTTGAACTTCATTTTGTTAGTTTTGGCCCATCTCTCTAATCTGTCAAGTTTGTTTTGAATTCTGCTCTTGTCCTCTGGAGTATTGGCTATCCTTCCCAATTTGGTGTCGACTGCAAACTTGACGATCATGCCTTCTAACCCTTCATCTAAGTCATTAATAAAGATGTTGCCCAGGACGGAACCCTGTTTATGGCACTCCACTCTTCTTTCCAGGATGAAGAGGAAGCATTGGGGAGCACCCTCTGGGTTCGTCCACTTAACCAATTACAGATCCACCTAACTGTAGCTTTGTCTAGCCCACATTGGACTAGTTTGTTTGCCAGGAGGTGATGGGGGACCTTGTCGAAGGCCTCACTGAAGTCCAGATACGCTACATCCATAGCATTCCCCACATCTACCCAGCTTATAACTCTATCGAAAAGAGAGATCAGATTAGTCTGGCATGATTTGTTTTTGATAAATCTGTATTGACTATTAGTGATGACCGCATTTGTTTCTAAGTGTTTGCAGACCACTTCCTTAATAATATTTTCCAGAATCTTGCCTGGTATCGACGTGAGGCTGACCGGACGGTAATTGTTTGGGTCATCCCTTTTTCCCTTCTTGAAGATTGGGACCACATTGGCTCTTCTCCAATCTGCTGGGACTTCTCCCGTTCTCCAAGAACTTTCAAAGATGATTGGCAATGGCTCCGAGAGGACTTCCGCTATTTCCTTCAAAACTCTTGGGTGTAGTTGATCTGGCCCTGGGGACTTGAACCCGTTTAGAGCAGCCAGGTATTCCTGGACAACTTGTTTCCCAATTTGGGGTTGGATGTCCCCTAATTCAGTGATTTTCAACTTTTTTTGAGCCGCGGCACATTTTTTACATTTACAAAATCTTGAGGCACACCAACAACCAAAATGACACAAAATGACACTCTAACACAGTAATACATATAGTTAATATGTTTTTCAATGTATTTATACACTCACTTAGTGTGAAACCTGGGCTTGTTTCGATGAATACAAAATAGATATCCTGGCAGGAATACACCAAGCATAGCGGAGTCGGTGCCGTCGCATCCTCGGTGAAAGTGAATCCAAATGAAAGATAGCTTTTGCTGTATTGCCTCGAGCTCACAGTCTTTTCTTTTTTCTTTTGTCCACCACTCATATTAGGGCCTTCATCTGTGTCATAATTTTGTCCAGGGCCCTGTTTGGCATTTGCATTTTCCCTTCTCAAAGACTTCTCCATCACTGTCACTCGCTTGTCTTGCTGTGATCCCAAATTGCCACTGTCACTTGACGCGCAGCTGCAGCACTAACTCTAACTTTGTTTACTTACTGAGCGATTCCAAGATGGCGCGACCATAGCACTCTCGCATCACTTCTTAGGTGGTGCGAGAGTGCTATGGTTCCATTTCTTAAAGGGACAGATGTGCCTTATAGTTTATATATGAATGAAGTTCAAAGTTAATTTCCCACGGCACACCTGATGATCTCTCACGGCACACTAGTGTTCCGTGGCACACTGGTTGAAAAACACTGCTCTAATTCCTCATCTACTCCATCTTGCTGAGGTTGAAGATGACTTTTTTTGTGTGAGAAGACCGAGGCAAAGAAGGCATTAAGTAGTTCTGCCTTTTCCCTATCCCGTCAGCCTTGCCCCATCTTCTCCTTGAAGAGGCCCTATTGCCTCCTTGTTCTTCCTTTTTCTACTGACATAAGAAAATAAGCCCTTTTTAATGTTTTTAATGTCCCTGGCAAGCCTGAGCTCGTTTTGTGTTTTAGCCTTGCAAACCTTTTCCCTACAGGAGTTGGCTATTTGTTTGAATTCTTCTTTGATGATTTCACTTTGCACCTCCAGTTCTTACGTGTCAAGATATAGGAGGCAAAGACACGCCTTCAAAGGAGGGACCCTGGACCTAAACTCACCCTTGTTCCTTCCCACTCAAAGGGTTTTCACAGAAGCTAGCTCAAAAGAACCCAAATTTGCAACCAGGAGAAGTAGGGAATATTTATCAATGGAAATGTACAATAGTTCTCTCCCTGGGGAAAAAAGTGGGCAATGGCTAGAATGGACCATTTGACACTATATAGTTGATCCGAAGCATTCAGGAAAATGTTATTTTGTGGATTACAACTCCCAGAACTCCCCTACCAGCACAGCAATGCTGGAGAGGTCATGCAAAGGAGTAATGAACCACTTGCTACAATGGGAATAACAAGTATGAAGGCTATCCGTAAAGTAAGGTTACAATTTTCTTGGGGGAAATTGGTACTACTGTCGTGTAGCAGGAAGCTAGTGGAAGCGAGTGAGCAGTGTCAGTTATCAGTAGCTCATTGACTGGTGTTGTGATGAAGGTTAGAGATTCGCGTCCTTATTCCGTTTCCTTCCAAGTGCGAAGTCTGCATTGTAATACACTACCTAAATGCTAAGAGCACGAATGCCACTGCAAAATCTTTTCAGTTTATAGCGAGGATGTAATATCAAGACACGTGACAAAATTGGTATGGAATATATTGAGAGACCATGAAGAAACTTCACAGAGCCATCCAAAACTAACATCGTGGGATTCTGACGGCGGGAGTCTGTCTCCTTCATGACAACACGCATCCGCACACTGCTCATGCAACACAAGAGTTGTTGACTTCATTTGGTTGGGATGTGTTAAGCCCCCCCCCCACACACACACACACACACACAGCCCCGATCTCACACCAAGTGATTATTATCTGTTCCTTAAATTGAAGGAACATCTGGGTTGGAAACACTTTGCCAATGACAAAGTGAAAATCAAAATGACAAACTGGCTGAAAAATGCGGAAGGAAACTTCTATGACACAGGCATCAAAAACTCATCCCACTGATGATAAAATGTATAGGACTGAATGGTGATTGTGTGGAAAAATAATGTAATATCTATACTACAATCCATGTGAGTTTTATTAAAATACTAGCTTGGGGACCCAGTGGTGCCCGGGTTATTTGAGAAAGGCATTGTGTGCCAAGGTTAGTCTTTGGTACTTCAAGTCCCATCATCCATGGTTCACCCTCCTGTAAACTGTAGAAGGAGGGAGACTGGGTCATGGGGGCACAGGGTGCCAAGTGTAGTCTTTTTAGGTCTTTGTCAGGGCTGCAGTAATCTGTGGGAAATGAAGGCTTTGAAAGTACTACAAATCCCATAATTCATGGAGGTACCTCAAGTCCCACTCTTCTCCATACAGCAGTAGAATGTAGTGTGGGTCATAGGGGCACTGTGTGTCAAAAATGGTATTGCATTGGGCCTCTGTGTGGCAAGTGTGGTCCTGATCAGTCATTGGTGTGGGCCACTGTGCTCTAAGCAAGTGAGTTAAAGTACTGCCATTTCCGTCATCCATGGTGCATCCTACCTCAAACTGCAACAAGATGTAGAGTGCATCTTGGGGGGTCTGTGGGCCATGTTTGGTCTTGTTCTGTCATTGTTGTGGATCTAGACAGGAAAATGAAGTTGAGGAAGCCGTACTGTCAAATCTGGTTGTGGCCTAGTCAGGATATTCAAGTAGAGCAAGCCTTACTGCCAAATCAGGTTGTGGCCTAGTCTGGGAAATTAAGTAGAGGAAGCCTTACTGTCAAATCAGATTGTGGCCTAGTCTGGAAAATCAAGTAGAGGAAGCCTTACTGCCAAATCAGGCTGAGGCCTTGTTTGTTAAATCAGTTGAAGGAAGCCTTTTTTTAAAGTGCACTCTCTGGCACCTTTGAGATTTTGGATGATGGAATGTTGGCCATGCAGAGTCCGTTATGCAAATTTTCCCTCAGTGGCAACCAATCTCCTCTGTCTGGTGCCTTAGAGGGTTGGAGTTCTGGGGCTGGCCAGTCAGAGCCATTTATGCAAATAATCCCGGAGTGGCAGCCAATCAAAACGCTGGCACATATTCCTCCCGTCGCTCGGCCCACCCAACCACCGCCCGCAAACACTGACTCGGCCCACCCGGCCACTGCCCGCAAACACTGACTTTTATTATATGTAATAAATAGATATTCTTTTTTTAAAAAAAAAATCTTGTAATCTTACTTTCCGGATAACCCTCATAGAAATTCAAGCCTCTGAGTTCACCATGCTGCTCTCCTTATTTACAACCTCTCAAAGACTCCTTGTTCTTCCTCGAAATACCAGCAGCGTTGGAGGACTCGCCTGCTAATATTATGTCCCACCAGACCACTCTCTCTAACTAGCAAACACATAATTACCTTTTTTCAAGATAGTACTGTTTTCGAGGCAAAGTTTCAGTGTCCAACATTTAAGCTCACTTCCCAAATGAACAAAAAGAGACACAAATTGTTTTCAAGAAAAAGAAAATGATGTCAAGCTCCACATTTCTCATGTAAAAGGATATTAAATATAACTAGACAAAAACACGCTGGGCTACTTGGAGAAATAAAACCCTATTTTTCAACACCTTGAGGCTCTTTTCTCAACAACCATTTTGTATAGCATTGCCAGATCAAAACCAGGAGAGATTTCTGTTGCGTTGATCAACCAAGATATGGAAGAAGCGAATTTGGCTCAGTCAACATTTATTTCAGTGTTTACACCAGGGGTTCCTACACTTTTTCAGCATGTGAGCTACTATCTGAACAACCACGTTGGACAGATCTACCTGGCGCGCGCGCTCCTGTTGCCGCCTTCCGGCTGCACGGGGCGTCTTCCTGCCTGCCCACAAACGCTCTCTCCATCTCCTCGCCGCTGCATTCGCCAAGCAGGAAGTCACCATGGGAGGAGCGCACATCCTGCTGGGAGGGGCTTTCGCACACATGCAGCAGAAAGGGATGGTGACTTCTTGTTTGGCGAATGCAGCGGCGAGATGGAGAGAGCGTTCGTGGGCAGGCAAGGAAGATCTCCTTCCCGCTATGCGAGCAAGCCCCTCCCACGCACGCAGCAGGAGCGCTTCCTGCTGCATGCGTGGGAGGGGCCTGTTGCGCACGCAGGAAGCAGGAAGGGATGGGGACTTCCTGCTTCACGAAAGCACGCAGCAGGAAGGAGAAGAGATTGAGAGAGCGCAGGCGCAGGCAAGGAGGATCCCCTTCCTGCGTGTGGCGGCAAGTGCGCGTGCACAGGGCAGAATCGCCCATCTGGCTGTGACCGACTTCATATGGACTGGGATCGACTAGTCGATCGCGATCGACTTCCTGGGCAGCCCTGGTTTACACCAATGTAAAGCCACAAGAGGATTCTGGTCAATGCTCCTCAGGAATCAATCACAGACTTGGAATAGACGCACTCCACCCACGGCAACCCCTCCTGCCATGCAGGAAAATACAATCAAAGCCATCAAAGCCATTCAGCCTCTTCTTAAAAACCCTTCAGAGTTGCTATATTAGAAGAAAGGCAGGATCAAAATAAAACACATAAATTAAAAACCTCCCATTAGGAATTGCTGACACTCATGGAAAATGTCATGTCTAGCCAGGGTTCCAAACCTGAAACTAATCCCCACCAAAACATTGGTAAGATTAAACTGCAGACAGAGAAGATCAAGTTGTCTGAATAGAGTTCTTAAAGAGGAGGGTGCTAATCCTGTCTCATCTGCACCCTGCAACTGTAAATAGAAACTTGCCTATTAATTGGAAATGTATTAAGTAATAGGAAATGTATTAAGTAAGCATTTCTTACTTCTCCCTGCTGAGGGAAGGTGCTAATCGCTTGCTAAGTTTATATGCACCAGGCTGCTGTTAGAGAGGGTGTGTATATACACTGCAGGATTAATGCAATTTGACACCATTTTAATTGTCATGGCTCAAGGCTATGGAATCCTGGGAGTTCTCTTGACAAATAGTGCTGGTTCCTCACCAAATAACAACTCACAGGATGGAACCACGGTAGTTACAAGTGGTGTCAAATTGCATAAAGTCTACAGAGACCTTCAAAAACTCAACTTCCAGTATTCTATAGCAGTGCTTCTCAACCTTTAGTCCTCTGAGTGCTTAGGATTCTACAATTCCTAACAGCTTGTAAGCTGGCTGGGATTTCCGAGAGTTGAACTCTAAAACAACTGTAGGACCAAAGTGGTGCCAAATTGCATCAAGGCTGCAGCCTAGATGCACTCAAAGTCCCAACAAAGGAGCTAGATATGTTTAGCTTGGTGAAGAGGTCTGAAAGGAACATGACCGCCATGTTTAAAATATTTGAAAGGATATCACATTGAGGAAGAGGCGGGCTCACAGGAACACCTCTGCAAGCAAGAGTCCAAAAGTGGGAGGCTAAAACCCAGAATCTCAATCAGTGGCCAATACCAGATGAGAAATTCCCTGGGCACACAGAAGACTGAGCAACTTGGAAGGCGCTGAACAGACTGTGTGTGGAGTGTTGTGCCAGTTCCATTGGCTGCCAGTTTGCTACCGGGTACAATTCAAAGTGCTGGCTTTAGCCTATAAAGCCCTAAACGGTTCTGGCCCAACTTACATGTCCCAACACATCTCCCCTTATGAACCATCTAGAACTTTAAAATCATCTGGGGAGGCCCTGCTTGTTACCACTTTCATCACGTTTGCAGAGATGAGAGACAGGGACTTCGGTGGTTGCCCCCTTGGCTATGGAACGCCCTCCCTATAGATATTAAACAGATTGGAAACAAGTAACAGCATATTTGATAAATGAAGAAAAAAAAAGATGCAAATATTTATCTAAACAAAAGGAAGGAATGGGAAAAACAAAAAGAGGGAGGGAGAGAAAAAGAAAAGGAAAAGAAAGGAAAAGGAGAGAACCTCAGAGAAGATGCCAGGAAGTCAAGATTTCTACATTCTTACCTGATTTTAATGCTATCTATCTATACATCTTTTTACTCTCAATCTACTACCGTGTTTCCCCGAAAGTAAGACGGTGTCTTCACCCAATAGGGCGATGGTACCTGTGAGGGGCGCCGCTGCGCCGGCCGCCGCACAGGCCGACCGCGACACACCTCTTGCGCGGCACGCCTCTTACCTGACGCCGCTTCGCCCCGCCTCTTGCTCCTTCTTTCCCCCTCCTTCGCATGGACTTTCGGGTACGTCTTACTTTCGGGTACGGCATTAGCCGACCCTGACACCCCGATACGTCTTACAATCGGGTGTCTTACTATCGGGAAACACGGTATACCCTAACCTTCTCATTTCTCTTTACTGCTTCCCTCCCACTATGCCTCCCCACCCTCAAACTTCCTAGCCAAACCCCACATTAACCTATTTGATTTATTTACTTTATTTATATTCTGCTCTTCTCACCTCTAAGGGTGCTCAGAGCGATTACAGGTACACATACTAGCAGACAATTCCTGCTGTTATTCACATACTCTGGCCACCAGGGGGAGCTGACACACTCCTCATCTCTCAGCGTCCCTTGTGGTTCCTTCCGCATTCCTCCGCTGTTCCTGGAGTTCTTTAATGGCCTCATAATTCAGTCAAAGTTTGCCTCCCCACTTAATGTGGTACCTTTTATCTCCTACTTGACAGATGCAACTGTCTTTTCGGGCTGCAACGGTCGGCAGCAGGCTACACTTAAGGTCGAGCACCCACCTTGACCCAGGCAGGCCTCGAACTCATGACCTACTGGTCAGAGATCTTATGCAGATCTTATGCGCCACAGTCTTCATCTTTATATATCTATTTCAATTTCTATCTAAAGATTCTCTCTATATTATGCTATTTTATTATAATGTACTCTTTTTAAAAATTAAATAAAGATTATATATATACATTTTACAGCACTGCTAGTCACAGCTGACCTCCAAGCTAGACCACTCAAGAGCCAGTTCTCAATATATAAGCCACAGTTTTTAAGGTTGGCTTTGAGCCCGTCTTTAAATCTCTTTTTTCTGTCCAACAACATTCCATTTTCCATTCTTGAGTTGGGAGCAACTGCTTTGGGAGACAGTGATTGGGCATCCGGACAACACGGCCGGTCCAGTAGAGTTGATGGCGGAGGATCATCGCTTCAGTGCTGGTGGTCTTTGCTTCTTCCACCATGCTGACATTTGTCCGCCTGTCTTCCCAAGAGATTTGCAGGATTTTTTGGAGGCAGCGCTGATGGAATTGTTCCAGGAGTTGCATGTGACGTCCGTAGACAGTTCACGTCTCGCAGGCGTATAGCAGGGTTGGGAGGACAATGGCTTTATACACATGTACCTTGGTTGCCCTACAGCTGTCCCGGTCCTCAAACACTCTGCTTTATTTGGAAAAATGCTGCACTCACAGAGCTCAGGTAGTGTTGTATTTCAGTGTCAATGTTGACTTTTGTGGAGAAGTGGCTGCCAAGGTAGTGGAAATTGTCAACATTTCCTAATGTTACACTATCAAGCTGCATTTCTGGCACTGGAGAGGGATTGGCTGAGAGGGAATGCAGTCTGAGCCCTGCCACATGCACAATGGAGAACCTCTTATACAGACCTGGGCAACCTACTGCCCACGGGCCACATGCGGCCCGGCAGCCGATTCTGTCTGGCCCGGGGGGAAGGGCGTCGGGGACAAGAGGAAGGGGTGCCACTGCCGCCACCTCATCGCGGGCTGTGGGGCTTGCGTCGGCAGTCTTCTTCTCCGGCGGCTAAAGGGCGCTGCTCCGGCTGCTGCTCGTCCTGGGAGGCGCCGTGCAGCAGGCGGACCCAGGGCCCGGCCATAGTCCTCGCAACCCCTCTCTGCCTGCCTGGATGTAAGCCTGCGCCTCAGTTCCTGGGACGGGAGCCTGCGGGGACTCAGCTGCCCGCTGCCGCTCCTGTGAGACACTTCCTCCGGGCAGGCCGGCCGGCTGTCCGCCTTCTCTCCTCCAAAAGCTCACCACGGACCTGGCGTGCGCACCCACTTTTGTGCGAAAGCACACACAGCGCAATTGGCACGCGCTGCCGCCTCTCTGCCTGGCTGGCTGAAGTGGTTGTGCGCGTACACACACACACACACACACAGCCCCGCACCAATATGTGCGCGTCTCATTCCTTCCTTCCTTCATTTGGTGGGTCAGTCGCGAGACTGGGGGCGAGAGCGGGCGGAGGCCTGCAGCCTCCGATCGACTGGTGCTCTGCCTTGCTGTGGTGGCGGCTGGGTCTGCTTCGTTATTCTCTGGGCTGGGTCCATTGGGCCATTCCATCTTGGGATCCTTCCTCTCTTGAGGATGTCAGCCTTTATCTTGGTTCGCACCTTGTCTTCTTGAATTTAATTTAATTTTAGTGGTTTTTATTATTATTTTATAATAATTTTATTATAATAATATAATAAACTAGCTGTACCTGCACGCGTTGCTGTGCCCTACTTAGGAGATGCGAGTAATTGTTGGAATTGTTGTTAGTTATGGTGTTGTTGGGGCCATGGCTGTGTCATTGTGGGTTGTTCTGGTGGGTGGGATGTTGAAGTCCTATAGAGTTGGTGGTGTGTGGTGTTGCTGGCGTTCTGCATAGCTTGTGGATATACAATGTTTTTTGTCTTTCCGTCTGCTGTGTTGATGTAGAGGTTGATGCTTGTGTGGGTGGGGTACTTTGGAAGTGAGTGGAGGTACTTGAAATCCCATTTTCCATGGTGTCCTCCTCTGAACTGCAGTCGGATGGAGTGTGGGTCATGGGGGGCATTGTGTGCCAAGTTTGGTTTTTATTGGTCTTGGTTCTGGGCCACAGTGGTCTGTGGGGAATGATGGGTTTTGAAGTAGTACAAATCCCATAATCCATGGAGGTACTTCAAGTCCCATAATCCATGGTCCACCCTCCTCCAAACTGTAGTAGAATGTAGCGTGGGTCATAGGGGCTCTGTGTGCCAAGGTAGGTTACTGTAAATTCAGGCCATACACAATGTCCCATGAGCTGAGGCCTAGTCAGGAACAGCAAGTTAATGAAGCCTTACTGTCATTTCATGCCATACACAATGTCCAATGATCTGAGGCGTAGTCGGGAGAATCAAGTTAATGAAGCCTTACTGTCAATTCAGAGCGTAAACAGCATTCCATTAAGTGAGGCCTAGTCAGGGAAATTACGTTACTGAAGCCTTACTGTCAATTTTGGGCGTGGTCTGTGATTTGTAGGGGTGTAAATTTTCTGTGGGAAGTGAATTGGGTGTTTGTGCCTCATCCTCCTCTGACAGTTTATTATGGGTCGGAATGTTCATGTTGGCTGGCCAGTACAGGAGTTATGCAAATCTGCCCTTATTGGCAGCCAATCATGTTGTCAGAATGTAGAGGCTGGGAGAGTCGTTGGCAGCCCCAGAGGATGCTGGAAATGTAGTTTTTTAACTCGTTGTTTTGGGGGCCTTTTAGGTTGTGGGGGGGAAAGTTTCTTTGCTACAAACGTACCTTGCTTGCGGCCTATTTCTGTTGGCAAGTTTGATGTTTCTGTGTTGTAAGGTTTCTCTGTTTGGGACGGTCTTTCCATGACGATACTTCCTTTATATATATAGATAATATAATATAATAATGTTATATTTTATTATAATTTTAATATGTCTATATATATATAATTATGATATTAATACTAATAAAATATGAATATTTCTTGATATATTAATATGTTAATATTAATGATGTGTAATATATAGTAAACTAGCTGTACCCGGCACGCGTTGCTGTGCCTTTTTTAGGAGATGCGAGAAAGTCCAATCATCCACGGTGTGCCCTCCTCTAAACTGCAGTTGGATGGGTGTGGGTCATGGGGGGCATGGTGTGCCAAGTTGGGTCTTTATTGGTCTTGGTTCTGGGCCACAGTGGTCTGTGGGGAATGATGGGTTTTGGTACTACAAATCCCATTTTCCATGGTGGTACTTCAAGTCCCATCATGCATGGTCGGGCTCTGTGTGCCAAGGTAGGTTACTGTAAATTCAGGCCATACACAATGTCCCATGAGCTGAGGCCTAGTCGGGAGAATCAAGTTAATGAAGCCTTACTGTCAATTCAGAGCGTAAACAGCTTCCCAGTAAGTGAGGCCTAGTTAGGGAAATCAAGTTAATGAAGCCTTACTGTCAATTTTGGGCGTGGTCTGTGTTTTTTTTGGGTGTAAATTTTGAAGTGATTTGGGTGTTTGGGATAGGCTCAGGCCTTTTCCTTATTCTGTTTTGGCAGTTCATTAAGGATCGGAATTTTCATGTTGGCTGGCCAGTGCAGCAGTTATGCAAATCCGCCCTTATTGGCAGCCAATCATGTTGTTCAGAATGTAGAGGCTGGGTGAGTCTTTGGCTGCCCCGGAGGATGCTGGTAAATGTAGTTTTATTTTTACTCGTTGTTTTGGGGGCCTTTTTAGGTTTTGGGGGAAGTTTCTTTGCTACAAACGTACCTTGCTTGAGGCCTATTTCTGTTGGCAAGTATTGTTTTTCTGTGTTGTAAGGTTTCTCTGTTTGGGACGGTCTTTCCATGACGACTCTTCCTTTATATATATATATAGATAATATAATATAATAATGTTATATTTTATTATAATTTCAATATGTCTATATATATATATAATTATGATATTTATACTAATAAAATATGAATATTTCTTGATATATTAATATGTTAATATTAATGATGTGTAATATATCTGTATACCTTTATAAAACGGAATGTTTGTATGTGTGTATGCGGAGGGCGGGAGGGCGGATATGTGGCAGCCACTTCACAGGCCAGGAAGGATATGTGGCAGCATTATTTGCATAAACGACTCCCATTGGCCAGCCACGAACATTCCGAGACTCTAAAGTGCCAGAGGGAGGTAAGGAAAAGCCCTGAGGCAGTCAGGCATGGTGGGAGTTTAAGTCCAAAACACTTTGCAGCCCCAACCCCTAACAATGAGACAACAAAACCAAACTTGGCACACAGAACCCCCAAGACCCACTTTTTACGTCTTGGTGCAGTTTGAGGGAGGCTGGGCCATGGATAGGCCAGCATCCCAACATCCCAAATCTCAAAGGTGCCAGACAGAGTTCTTTACACAAAGGCTTCCTCCAGCTGATTTTACAAACTAGGCCTCAGCCTGTATTGACAGTAAGGCTTCCTCAACTTGATTTTCGATACTAGGCCTCAGCTTGAATTCACAGTAAGGCTTCCTCAAGTTGATTCTCCTGACTAGGCCTCAGCCTGAATTGACAGAAAGGCTTACTTAACTTTATTTTCCTGACTAGGCCCCCAAAAATGACAGAACAAGATTACAGTTGGTACACAGACCCCCCCCCCCCCCCCAAAGACCCACTCTACATTCTGGTGCAGTTTGAAGTACTTGCAGTACCTTCACTCACATACTCTGACCAGCACGGGTGACGGACCTGGACCAAACTTGGCACACATAACCCCCATGATGCCCTTTAGGTCCTGGTGCAGTTTGAGAAAGATGAACCACGGATTATGGAATTTGTAGTACTTCATAGCGCTTTGCTTCCCAGAGACCACTGTGGCCCACAACAAAGACCGATAAATATCAAACTTGGCACACAGAGCCCCCATGACCCACTCTATGTCCTGGTGCAGTTTGGAGAAGAGCAGAGCATGGATGATGGGGCTTGAAGTACCTCCACTCTATGTCCTGGTGCAGTTTGGAGAAAAGCAGAGCATGGATGATGGGGCTTGAAGTACCTCCACTCACTTCCTGAGACCGCTGCGACCCTCATCTAATGACTGATCAAGACCAAACTTGGCACACAGAGCTCCCATTACCTACACTACATGCTGGTACAGCTTCAAGTAGGATGGACCATGGATGATGGTACTTGAAGTACCTCCACTCCCTGAGACCACAGCGACACTCATCCAATTACCAATAAAGACAAAACTTGGCAAAGAGTGCCCCCATGGCCAACTCAACATTCTGGTGCAGTTTGTGGGAGGACGGATTATGGATGATGGGACTTGCAGTACCTTTACTCACTTCGAGACCGCTGCGACTCTCATCCAGTGACCGATCAAGACCAAACTTGGCACATAGAGCCCCCATGACCCACTTTACACCCTGGTGCAGTTTTCAGGAGGATGGACCACGGATGATGGGACTTGAAGTACCTCCACTCACTTCCTGAGACTGCTGCGACCCTCATTCAATGACTGTTCAAGACCACATTTGCCACACAGAACCCCTACATCCTGGTGCAATTTGGAGGAGGATGGACCATGGATTATGGTCCATGGTCCATAATCCTTCACTCACTTCCCGAAACCACTGCGAGCCAAATGAACAACTGATACGGATCAACCTTGGCACACAATGCCTTCCTCAAATAACCCGGGCACCGCCGGTCCTCAGCTGAAGTTTGGAGGGGACAGAACATGGATGATGGGTCTTGCAGTACCTTCCCTCACTTTCCAAGACTGCTACAAACCTAATCCTATGATTGATCAACACCAAACTTGCCACACAGAGCCCTCATGACCCACTCTACGTCCTGGTGCAGTTTGGAGGAGGGTGGACCATGGATGATGGGACTTTAAGTACCTCTACTCACTTCCCAAGTCTGCTGCGACCCTCATCCAATTACTGATTGAGACCAAACTTGGCACACAGAACCCCCATGACTGCTTTCACGTCCTGGTGAGGTTCGGGGGATGACTGACAATGGATGATGGAATTTGTAGTATTTTCACACCCCTCTGTTCCCACAGACCACTGTGGCCCCCAACAAACACCGATAAAGACCACACTTGCCACACAGAGCCCCAGTGACCCACTCCACATCCTACTAAAGTTTGGAGGGGGACAGAACATGGATGATGGGACTTGCAGTACCTTCCCTCACTTCCCAATCCTGCTACTAACCTATTCCAATGACTGATCAACACCAAATCTGGCACACAGAGCCCTCATGACCCACTCTACAGCCTGGTGCAGTTTACTGTGAGACGGACCACGGATGATGGGACTTGAAGTACCTTCACTCACTTCCGAAAAACAATGCACCCCTCATCCATTCACCAATACAGACCAAACTTAGCACACAGAGCCCCCATGACCCAATCTACATCCTACTACACTTTTGGGGGGGGGGGGGGACAGAGATGATGGGAATTGCACTACCTTCAGTAATTTCATGATACCACTGCAACTCCCAATAATGATGGATCAAGACCAAACTTGGCACACAGAGCCCCCATGACCCACTCTACATCCTGCTGCGCTTCTCAAATAACCCAGGCAGGGCCGGGTCCCCAAGCTAGTAGTAAATAAATAATGTAGATTAGAATGTAGTTCAGCCTTTAGGTGCGGACCTCCAGAATATTGTTTGGCTCTCGTGTGGCCCCTTGGAAAAAATAATTGCCCACCCCTGCTCTTATAGCACCATCGGAGGCCCTTTGGTCAAAGGACATTTAGCATAATGCCAAGTTTTAAACTTTGTTTGTGGTTTTTAAAATACATTAGAACTTTATTCTGACACAATAAATAACATTTGATCAAGCTGCATTCATTCTACAGTGTATATTATACAGCTGTAAAATAAACCCCTTTAAGATCACATTTGGAAACACTGTATCAGTGTTTTCCTACTTTGGACTCAACTCCCAGAAGCCTCAGCTGCCTTGGTCAAGGATTAGGGATTCTGGGAAATGAAGTCCAACACACCTAGGCTAGTTTGGGAAACTTGGGCTCCTAGATTATTCCAATTCCTGCTAACCTACTTACCAGGTAATTGGTCTAAAGTTTGGGGCATTTCCGAACCACCTTCCACATGTCGCTTCTCCGATGGAGACGGATTCTACTTCGCCCCGCGCCAGACCGAAATGCGAAGAGCTCGCGCCTTGCAGCAGCTATTCCCTTCACGCAAAGCATGCCGGGAACCCGCTCAATCGAAAAAGTTTCCCCTCCTCTCTTCCCATTGGACAAAGGAGAAAGGGCGGAGCTTCCCCTCTCCACCCCCCCCCCGTCCTTGCGCCAAAGCCGGGTTCCCATTCCAACTACGCATGCGCACTGAAGGCTGTGGAGTCTCTATCAGAGTCTTTCAGTGTTACAGAACTTCACCTCCCAAGCTTCCCTGGCTTGGACCGCCAGCGGAGGGAATGCAGGTAGTTGTAGTCGAATTCCTAGCACTGCAGAGAAGGGAGTAGTTCACACTTACACTGCAGAATTAATGCAATTTATAAAAGGTAAAGGTTTTTCCCCTGAGATTAAGTCCAGTCGTGTCGGACTCTGGGGGTTGGTGTTCATCTCCATTGCTAAGCCAAAGAGCCGGCGTTGTCCGCAGACACCTCCAAAGTCATGTGGCCAGCATAACATCACTTAATTGCCCTGGCTCAATGCTATGCAATCATGGGAGTTGTAGTTTTGCAAGTTCTTTAGCCTTCTTTTCCAAATAGGGCTCCTGCTTCACCAAACTGCAAATCTCATCATTCCATAGCACAGAGCCCTGGCAGCTGAAGTGCTATTAAAGTGGATTAAGTCTACAGTGTAGCTGTACCCTGTTTCTCCCTATATGAGCTCTGAAGAGTTCTAAGGGGTTAAAGGTTTCTTTAGTACTCATTTTAATGCATTTCAATGTTTATTGTTTGGAGTTATATTTTTAAAAATCTTACATTTATACATTTCTGAATTTTGCATTGTTTTTAATTTATAATTTACTAGCTTGGGGACCCGGCGGTGCCCGGGTTATTTGAGGAAGGCATTGTGTGCCAAGGTTGGTTCCTATTAGATGTTTATGTTTATGTGGCGTGCAGTGGTCTCAGGAACTTAGTGAAGGTACTGCGAGTCCCATTGGCCATGGTCCATCCCCCTCCAAACAGCACCAGGATGTAGAGTGGGTCATGGGGGCTGTGTGTGTCACATTTGGTCTTGATCATTCTCTGGATGAGGGTTGTAGCGGTCTCGGAAGGTGAGTGAAGGTATTTCAAGTCCCATCATCTGTGGTCCATCCTCCTTGAAACAGCACCAGGGTGTTGAGTGGGTCAAGGGGGCTCTGTGTGCTAATTTTAGTCTATTGGTCATTGGGTGAGGGTTGCATTGTGAAGTAGGCCATTGGGCCCCTGTGTGCCAAGTTTGGTCCTGATCCGTCACTGCTGTGGGCGCAGTGTCTGACTGCCTGAGGCCTTTCCTTTTCCCTCAGAGTTACCTTAGAATGTTGGAATGTGGATGGTCAATCGGCGTCCTTTATGCACATACCATGGCAGTGGCGACCAATCCCTCTGTCTGGGGTAGAATGTTGGAGTTCTGAGGCTGGCCAATCAGAGTCCTTTATGCAAATCATCCCATAGTGGCAACCTATCGAACGCTGTCACATATTCCTTGGCACCTCCCAGAAATGAACATTCCATTTTCCCAACGAAAACAACTGTCATTTACAACTCAAGCATTCAGTTGCCTTCTGTTTTGCTGGCCAATCAGAGTCCTTTATGCAAATAATCCCATAGTGGCAACCTATCAAAAACGCTCTCACATATTCCTTGGCACCTCAACCTCACAGAAAATGAACATTCCATTTTCAATGGAAAAAAACACATCATTTGGCTAACTCAAGCATCTAGTTGCATTCTGTTTTGCTGGCCAATCAGAGAGAGTCTTTCATGCAAATAGTCCCTCAGTGGCAACCAATTCCCTCTGTCTGGTGCCTTAGAGTGTTGGAGTTCTGAGGCTGCCAAAAATCTGAGTCCTTTATGCAAATAATCTAGTGCCTTAGAGTGTCGGATTTCTCAGGCTGGCCAATCACTGTCCTTTATGCAAATAATCCTACAGTGGCAACCGAGGAAATGCTGACATATTCCTCCGCACCTCCTGTCGCAAATACTGACTTTTATTACTGTATATACATAGATAGATAGATAGATAGATAGATAATGTTAGATAATGAAAATATTGTTAGTTACCTGGAGTCCAATTGTTGGAAGGAAAGGCAGGGTGATGATGATAGTCATGATAGTGATGATGACGATAATGATCATAATGTTATATCTCACTCAAAGTGAGATATAACATAGTTAAATATAGTTAAAATGCAACCATAGTTAAAATGCAACAATAACTGCATACATTACACATTAAAATACCAGGG
>JARBWK010001385.1:0-19449 GCA_030556195.1 Anolis apletophallus | reverse complement strand
TGTGGATGCGGTAGTTGCTATAAATGAACATTAAGCAACCCACCAATATAAAATTCCACTTATTTAAGATCCCATAAAATAAAAATTATTGTACCATTTATCTATCTGTAAACCTATTGTTACTGAAATATAAAAGGAAAGCTGAGAGGTGGTAATATATTTTAGGTTATTAAGTACTTAATGCCATGCAAATAACTCCATAGTTTATAAGCAAAAACACAGAATATGAGCTCTCAAAAGATTGCAGAGATTAAAACTAGCTATTTGTTTACATGGTTAATTTAGACTGGAGGAATGCCTGCAGTACATTTATTTGAAAGCTTATTTATATTATGCAAGGAACAACTAGGAGCAAAATGTGAGAACATTTTGAATGTACTTACAAATATACATCCAGAAAATTAGAATCACGGTCTAACACCTGCGTAACAGTTTTTCAATATGAAAAATGTATTTATTTTCTAAAACCAATCCTCCTCACAGTAGACTCTGGTTTTAATCAAATTATTAATTTTTTTTAAAAAAAAAATTTAAATGTGTTTGGTCTTTTAATTGTATTTTATACATTTCCCTCCAGAGATTAATTGAGTCTTATTTTTGGAGAACGCTAGAATATCAATCAACAAGCAAGCAAACAAATGTCTCTCTAATGTGCATACTGGGAAGATGAGAGTTAATACAGAGCTTGGCATGAAAACATCTATCTATCTATCTATTGTGTCAAGGTCTGTCTGTACTACAAAGGCTGTTGCTAGGTGAAATGGCCCTCGTGATATCACTGCATTGGATGTTGCTAGGTGAAGTGGCTCAATGGAAAAATTAGGGATAGGCCCTTTAGAGCTGGAAAAGGGAGGAAGGGGAAGGAAACAAAGAAAAGGAAATAGAATGAAAAGGAGAAAGGGGAAACAGAGGGAGGGATAAATAGGAAAATTGAAAAGGTTGGGAGGGAGTGTAGAAGAGAAAGAAGGGAAAGCAAAGGGGCAGCAACTTTTCTATTACCCGGGCATATATATTAGTGGATAAATAAATATTATTCATAGAACTTTTCAATAGCAGGGATGGCATTAGACTATATCACTGAAACATAACATCTGCCTATTTCTAGTTTGATGATGGACCATGAGCCATGTCTTTAGTTATGTTGAATCTCCACATAAACACCCACCCATCATTACTATTCAGGATGGCCCATCAATATGGCCAGGTGAACACTTGATATTATGCATAAAGCTGCAGCCATCCATTTTGCTAGATGAGAAGGGGGATATAAATTCTTAGGTAATTGACATATACATTGTTTGTCCTTTCTTATCGAAAAGAAAAAAAATAGTACCAGCGGCAGACTCCGTGGTAATCAGTGTACATCTATTGCCAGAAGAATGTCGGCCACAAGGTAAGATTCACCCTGGATACCCGGAAATACCAGGCCAAAAAGAACCTGATATTCTTCTTCCTTCATTCCTGCCAGCCTGCCTTCCCTTGTTATGCCTACAAAGTTCTCAATCACATATAGGACACCCACGTACCACAAGCATATTCAGACAAATGCACTTCTAAAAAATGACACAATCATGCTTATAAACTGAATCACTTAGCCTACTTAAAGGAGGATTTTGCCAAGCTCATTCAATATGTTCATCTTTAACTGTGCTTTTCAGTTTGGGGAATAAAAGAGCATACAGACACGTCTGTGCTTGTTCAATGGATGAATAAAGTGCTATGACTAATAGGTTACAAAGGAGTTGTTTATGTAATATTAAAATCTGCTCTTGTTCTGTAGAGAGGACAGAAATTCTACTCTCCGAATTAAACTGTATCTTAAATTCGGGTCCATTTTTTCTCCCGTTCACAAACTCCAGATGGCATTTCTTGGTTGGGAATGAAAAAAAACAAAATCATGAAGCTCTTTTCAAAACACTGAGGGCTAGCACCTTTCTAAAATAGAAAATGAGATCCCCAGGACTTAAGATACAGGATTGCCCACAGAACTACACCTATAATCATAGAAACACAGAGTCAAAAGAGACTGCAAGGGTCATCCAAGTCCAACCCCCCTACCATAAAGTAAAGCACAATAAAAGCATTCCCAACATATGGCCATCTTGCTTTTGTTTAAAAATCTCCAAGGAAGGAGGCAGCATATTTCACGCTTGAACATCATCACCCTAGTCTGTGATCCGGAAACTTAAGCTCGTCCAGAATGCCTGGGCCTCCATTGACAGCTGCGGGTCCAGAAGAACCCACAGACTTTTTACTGACAATGACGGGCAAAGTGCTTCGCCATCCAGGGTAGATAGCTGGACATCTCCACAGCCCAGACGACCCAGCTAAAGGATCTCCGTCTTTGCTGGATTCACCCTCAACCTGCTGTCTCACAAATATCCAGTAATGGCTTCAAGGCACTGATGAAAATTATCGGGTACGGAGTCAGGCCGGCCCTCCATCCTCAGAATGAGCTGAGTGTCATCAGCGTACAGATGGCACTCAAGCCCAAAGCTTTGCACCAGCTGAGCAAGTGGTCGCATGTAGACGTTAAATAACAGAGGGGAGATAATGGCCCCCTGTGGGACCCCCCCAAACAAGGGGGGGACCCCTCAGAGACCAACCCACCCCTCAACACTTGCTGCTTCCGGCTGCGGAGAAAAAAGAACAACCAATTTAAGGCTGTCCCCCTCACTCCAGCCACGGCAAGGCAATGAGTCCAAAGATCATAATCGACAGTATCAAACTCTGCTGTGAGGTCCAATAACACAAGCGCGCCGACCCGCCTTGATCAAGCTGGCAACGAAGCTGGTCTGTGATGGATGCCAGCACCGTCTCTGTCCCGTGCCCCATACAGAAGCCGGACTGGAAGGGATCTAGTCCGGCTGTGTCATTTAGGAAAGCTTGCAACTGCTCTATTGCTGCCCTCTCAACTACGTTTCCCAGAAACGGCAAATTTGAGACCAAGCGGTAGTGGGAGGGAACTGAGGGATCTAAACCCATTTTTTCAGCAGCAGAGAAACCACAGCCTCTTTTAAACCCTCTGGAAACACTCCTTGCTCGAGGGAGCTGTTAACTATAGTCAACAGTGGGCCTCGTAGCCCCTCCAGGCAAGATTTCACAAGCCAGGAGGGGCACGGATCGAGGGAGCATGTGGTTGACCTAGTGGCAGTTACAATCCTATCAACAGTCTCTGCATCCAACGGTTGGAAACAGTCGAGGGTGGGCCCAGCGAGTGGCCACGGGGTCTCGAGTTCACTCACTGTATGAATTGTGGCTGGGAGGTCCCGGCGGAGGGTCAAGATCTTGTCTGCAAAATAGCTCTGAAATACCTCGGCAGTGAGGGCCTGATCATTATTTTTTGGGATGGTAGAGACTATCATCAAGGACTGAATTATCCTAAATAATTGTGCCGGGCGTGAGCACATAATGTAATGGCAGAAGAATCTTTCTTCTGGTCATCTCAACACAACTAGAAGCATAAACTGCAAGAAGTGAGTCCGTTTAGAGCAGACCTGGGCAATTACCGGCCCTCCAGGTGTTTTGGACTTCAAATTCCAGAAATCCTAACAGCTGAAAAACTGGCTAGGATTTCTGGGAGTTGAAGTCCAAAACACCTGAAGGGCCGGTAATTGCCCAGGTCTGCTTTAGAGGATTAACATGTCACTTCTTGCATTTCTGGGTAGGGAAATGTATGTTAGTAATCCAGTATGGAACATGAAAAATTAAAGCCACTCAAATAATTTGGAGTCGGTTTTCTAGGAACATGAATTTTGTATGCCCCTCTTTTTAACTAAAGTGAATCATGGTACATATTTTATTTTTAAATAAGTGCTAATTAAAATATGGAAATAATGTGGGATGCATTGCCGTTCACTGATGAGGGATAATCATAACCAGTTTGTTCACACAATCATGCCTATTTGGGGACATTTTAACCATCTCTGAGTTACTGCTTATTTCCCTGCATGCTCATTTCTCCAGAATAATATGCTTCTGGTAAAATCAGTAATTGAATTTGCAGGCCAGAGAACAAATGCTTGTTTTAACAGAAACTTACATGCTCCTTGGAAAAGACTTGAGCTCTTTGTATGTTGTTTCTAATGGCAGAGGACACAACATTACAGTCTTTATGTCTCCTTGTAACCCACACATTTAACTAAATGCATAATATTTATAAAATAATTTCTATTGTGTAGGAGTTTTGTATCCTTGAAAAAATTTATGCCATACTACCCATGGATTAAGATTCAAGTTCATTCATGAACAGAAGAAAACAATACTATTTTTAACGGATGAATTAAAAAGACATCAAATAAAATTTAGATGGGAGAGATCAGAAGGGATAATGACAATCTTTAAAGAAGAAAATACTGGATTACCTCAGTGGAGAAAGCGAAAGACTTCTACCAAAAAAATTAAAAAGAATTCTACCCAAGGAGAGGACAACAGAAAATGAGACAGAATAAAAGGACACATCAGATTCGGAAGAAGAAATGGGACTGGCAAGATAATAAATATCACCAAAAAAAGGACCAAGGAAAGAATCACCAACTTCTCATTCTATGGCCATTTAAAACTTCAATTTGTAGTGGACAATGGTCCATGTTGGTTCTCAGCAGGATTTTTACTTTTTAAAATTTTGTTGCCAATGTGTTAGAGGCCCAAAACATATCTATTCCGGACCATGACTGGTGTCTGGCTGAGTAATAAGTAAAGTCTCTTTCTGTTGGGTTTTTAAATCTCCATATATCTTGAAGGAAAAAATCTTTTTTAATTGCAATAATTTTTGAGCTAGACTGCTTTTTTCGGATCTCCTCATCTTACTTTCTTCCTAGATTTGTCTTTCTCACTTTCCATTATCTCGTTAAAGTCACCCAGGACTATTAAATTATCATAGAACTGTTCTGGTTTTTTCTCTTCAGGAATTTTATAAAGACAAATTTAGCTCCAGTTGGAGCGTATATATTACATATGAATGTGCCTTGCTCGTTTAATCTGATTTGTACCCCTATGGAAACTAAACGATAACCTACTGAGAGCCGAAGAAGAAATAGAACACAATAAAAGCATTCCCAACATATGGCCATCTTGCTTTTGTTTAAAAACCTGCAAGGAAGGAGGCAGCATATTTCACGCTTGAACACCATCACCCTTGTCTGTGATCCGGAAACTTAAGCTCGTCCAGAATCTCTGGGCCTCCATTGACAGCTGCGGGTCCAGAAGAACACCCAGATTTTTAACTGACAATGACGGGCAAAGTGCCTCGCCAGCCAGGGTAGGTAGCTGGACATCTCCACAGCCCGGACGACCTACCATTTTCCCATCATAGTCCTTGAAGGCAAATTCAGGTTTCAAATTTTCCTTTATGTATGTTGTGACCCTCTCCTTTTTTTGGAGGCGGATGAATTGAATAATTTACTTACTTGTTTGTTTTCTAAGTGTGCTGAATGTTTTTGTGTTATATGTGTTTCTTGTATTGCTATTATATCACAATTTCCTCTCTTGAATTAGTTGATTATCAATTTCCTTTTATTTGCGGCATTTATTCCATTTACCTTGTTAGTTATTATCTTCACTTCCATTTCCTTGATCTATGTTGGTAAGTTCCTTTGTCGACTTAGATTTATTACTTTTTTGCCGTAGTCTTTGTGTGTGTGGAGGGAGGGGGAAGTGGTGATGAATATCTCCTTCCTTTCCTCTTTCTTTCCTCCTATCGTTGGGCAAGGTAAGCAAATAGGAAGCGACGCAAAACATTTTCTTAATGTGGGACAAGGATGCATTAAGCACCCTTCTCCTGTGTTATGGCAAATGGATTATATGTGTCATATAGATACAACAGAGTCCATTCACCCTAGGCTGACTCATATGGCCCATGTAGATGGGCCCCTAGTGGGTTGAACAGCAATAAGTTTAATGGTTGAAACAAATAAACTCTGATAATTTCTACAATGAAGGGTGAGATGGATCAATGTTCCAACAAGACCTGTCTCTGAAGACTGTTTGACCACAATGGGTAGAAAATACACAGCCAACTAGTACTGAAAATATGAAACTTGCTCACCTCAACATTGGCGTTTTAAAAAAATTAATCAAATACCAATTTATTTTTGGTACAATTCAAAATGCTATTCTTAACCACTAAATCCCCAAATTCCAAATACTTCAATGATCCCTCAGCTTCCTTATGAATCTGTTAAATCTTAAAATATCTTCTTCAGTATCCTTGCTCTGAGTGACATCATATTCTGAAATGGGCAAGTAAGTAGTGATGAGGAACAGAGGCTTCTCAGTAATGACACCTTACCAGTAAACAGCTGCCTCTGTTGGGTTCTGATGTTAATTTTTAATAAAAAGGTTGAAAAGATTACTATTTTCTGCTGCTTTTAGCATGACTTAGTGTGACTGTTATGTTTGGTTTTCATTGTTTATTGTTTCATTCATTCCTGGGTTTAACATTTTGTTTGTTGATGTCTTTGAGGTTGTAGTGTGTATTTATATTTCATATTTTTTTAGCTAACTCATGCATTTCTGTAATTTAAAGGCAGAACATGCATGCAAAAACACACATATGTCTTTTAGCAAGGTTCACAACTCTAGTCATATTGCCTTTCCAGGTTATTTCAATTGGTTAGCCCATTAAGTAAAGGACAGCACCAATGTGATGAAGAATATGATCAATAAGATAAGGATGATACAATATGGATAACTGTATGTCCATGTGTGTCTGAATGTGTATGCTTATATATATATATATATATATTTACAGTTGGCTGAAATAAAGAACTGGACAGGGGGAAATACTGGCTCTGTGGTGAAGAATAAAGATGGCCGTAAAAGAAAACAGAACATCTTGGGGGGGGGATGAACACTACAAAGAACAAATCATTGCTTCCTATATGTTGAGTTGACCTCTCTCACTTTTACTTCACAACCTGAAGCATAATGAGATGTTTTACCATCCAGGCCCAGATTAACACTTTTTTGCGCCCTAGGCCACACTTTGGAATTATGCCCCCCCCCCACACACACACACACCACTCAGACCCACAATTGGCTGGCTTTCGCCATAGTGTCTCCAGAGCATAAGAGAAAGGTGAGTAGGCACCATCCTGCTACCTCCAAGTTCCCCATGCATTCCCACCGGCTGGACAGCTCCCCTGTGCTCTGAAGGTCTCCTCGGGAGTCGGGAGGCTTGGGGAGAGCACAGCGGGTACAAACCCGCTCCAAAGGCGCGCACAAGAGAGCGAGAGAAAGCGCACGCAAGAGAGAGAGAGAGAGTGCGAGAGAGAGAGAGCACGCGCGCACATGAGAGAGAGAGCGAGAGAGAGCGTGTGCACGAGAGAGAGAGAGAGAGAGACGGAGCAGAGACTTTGCCGGGAGAAGGAGAGAGGAGGGGCATGAGAAAGGGGGAAAGAGGGGCGCAGACCAGGTTTTTTGGGGTCCGTGATCTGCCCCCCCCCCCCCGGCTTGCGCCCCTAGGCCATGGCCTCGTTGGCCTTATGGGTAATCCGGGAATATTACCATCCCTTGCTCTCTGCTGTGGCTCTGGCAAGAGCCTTCTGTTTTGGTGGACAGGACAAGTTAAATTGAATGTAAGAGTGGACAAGGAGTGATACACATCTGCCACTGGAAATGTTCTGAATATCAGTGAACCTTTTAGAAGTCCCAGCTTTTCTTTCAGAAGCCCCAGCAAGTATGGTCAATGGTAAGGGATACCAGGAATTGAAGTCTAAATCATATGGTGGGTGAAAGATTGAGAACCACTGCCTTGTATTGCATAGTCTCATCCTGATAGTTGACAGCTTATCAACTAATATACACATCTCTCCAAACACAACTTTTAAATTTTAGGTCAACCATTGTTAAACAATACTTTAAAACTATGAAACAAAGTAGGAAAGACTTTTTTCAAGCTGACGCTAAGATTGCTATACCGCGATTACTTACTGCTGCCCTGTGTAACTGTGTAAAACTCAATTCTATCATGCAGTTTTTCAACTTAGTTCATCAATCTTAACAGAGTAGGAGTCAATGGGATGAATCGAGGTGTGGTCATGTTTAAAGTAGACACATGGACATTAAGGGAACTTAAACTAGCCATGACTAACTCACCCCATTGATTCTAATGAGTCGACTCTAAGTATGACATCAGGATCTAATTGACAGAAGGGAGGCATGAAAGATGAAATACAGTACTGCACAAAGGCAAAGGATGCAGAAACTATTCAAAGATTTCTAGCAGGTTCTTTCGAGTTTCTGGAGATATACAGTAAGACTGCCAAAACCAAACTGATGTCTAGATTACATATGACTTTTGTGCTTCATTCAAGGAAATTGGCATTTAAAAATAAACTTGAATCTTAATCCATGGGTAGTACGCCATAAATTTTTTCAAGGATACAAAACTCCTACACTATAGACATTATTTTATAAATATTATGCATTTAGTTAAACGTGTGGGTTACAAGGAAACATAAAGACTGTAATGTTGTGTCCTCTGCCGTTGGAAACAACATACAAAGAGCTTAAGTCTTTTCCATGGAGCATGTAAGTTTCTGTTAAAACAAGCATTTGTTCTCTGGCCTGCAAATTCAATTACTGATTTTACCAGAAGCATATTCTGCTGGAGAAATGAGCATGTAACTCAGAGATGGTTAAAAATGTCCCCAAACAGGCGTGATTGTGTGTAGCACCCATGGGTCCGCCCGGGCCACGAGGGAGGGGTAATGCACCGGGGGTCCCGTTGGCATTGGGACCCGCACAGGCTGAAAGGGACTCGGAGGATGAGTTGGAAGGCCCAGAGCAAGATTGGTCAGCCGTGCCTTTGCCCAGTCCACCGCCAGAGAGTTTAGCCTGGGATTTCGAATGGGAGCATTCTCCCGGGGAAGGAGCGGACCAGGTGGAGATGGGAGGCAGTGAAGCAGATAGCGGAGATAGTTATGAATTCCCAAATGGCCGAGGTTCCCAGGAGTTGGCCGAGCAGCAGATGGAGGCTAGCGGATGGGAAACTTCGGGGGAGGCTGCTTCTCAGGAAGATAGCGATACTAGGCTGGAAGAGCGGGGCCGTTCTCATAACAGGCGCAGGGACATAGAGGAGGGCAGGAGGAGCTGGCATCTGTCCCTAGACCGTCACCGTTCGGAAAGTAGAGACTGGAGGCGCCGGGCCCTAGATCGTCGGGGGTCCCGGCCGAGGGATTAAGTACGGCCCCGTGGGAACTGATCCTCAGTTCTCCGGCCACGTCTATACTGAATAGGCGCGAAGCGGAGTGGGACCACAAGTTAACAGTGGTCATCAAGCCTTGCCTTGCCTTTGCCTTGTTTCCTGAGCCGCAGCGGTTTGCGGCACCTTGCCCTGGTTCCTGATTCGCATTGGATTGCGAAACCTTGTCCTGTTTCCTGATCCGCATTGGTTTGCGGAGCCTTGCCTCGCTTCAAGCTATTTGCTAAGATACTTTGGACTATTTGCTTTATACTTTGAACACTTGCATCTTATTGGACTATATACCTTTTGGACTGTCTTTATACTCAATAAACTAGTTAGCCTTTGCTACGTCTCCGTGTGTGTGTTAAAGGGGCAGTTCTAAGTCGGCGATTGTGACAGTTGGCCGGAGAACTCCTCGAACCCCTTTTTGCACCACGGGACGTACCAGGAACCGCAGGCAGCGCACCCAGACTCCCATCGTCCCCACTGTTGCCATGGCTAACCTGACGGATGCCCAGGTGCAAGAGATGCAACGAGAATTGGGGGAGCTGCGGACCCGGGCCGGACGGCACCCGGGGGTGAGCCCACCCGGCCGCCGGTGGCAATCCGGCCCAGGTGGAGGTTTTGTTTGCCAAGTGGAACTTTATTTGGAGCAACGCCCCAACGAGTTCGCCAACGATCGAGCCAAGGTGGTTTTTGTTTTCAATCTGCTGGACGGGTCTGCGGCAACGTGGGCCACCGCATTGATCCGGGCGCAGTCCCCCCATACCAACACGCTGCAGGCTTTCCTGGATGCGATCAGGGAAACATGGGGGGCCCCGGTGAATGAAGAACTGGCTGAGAGGGATCTGGCCCGGCTGACGTGTAAGGATATCTCCCTGTCCCAGTACATCTCCCGTTTTCGTGTTCTGGCTTCCCAGACGCAGTGGGGTCTGCCGTCGTTGCGGTATCACTACATTGCGGGACTGCCGTCGGAACTGCAACAGGAGATGATAAAACATCCTCGGCCCGCGGATCTGGAGGCTGCCATCACCTTGAGCCTTCGGATGGAAGCGGGACTGCAGACCAGGAGGCGGTGGGACAAGGGCGTGATGGAGAAACCGGTGGCGCGGAAGGAAGGGGCTGGACAGTTTCAACCCCGGCAATTGCCAGTGCCGGCAGGCCCGGATGACCCGGAGCCCATGCAGTTGGGTACAGTTCGGCCCAAAGTAGACCAAGCGGAGAAGGCACGGCGTCAGCGCCTCAACTTGTGCTGGTACTGCGGGGGGGCCGGACATTTTTCTAAGGAGTGCCCCCAGAAACCGCGTGGCAAGACCCCTCGAGCCTCTGCCGCCCTCGGAGGGGCCCCAGAGGCCGAAGAAGCCATTCAGGCGACGGGGGTTGATGGGAGAGTCCTGAAAACAGGGGCTGTAACTCAGTATACGGCTCCTACCAG
This sequence comes from Anolis apletophallus, assembly GCA_030556195.1. NCBI lineage: Eukaryota > Metazoa > Chordata > Lepidosauria > Squamata > Anolidae > Anolis > Anolis apletophallus. Next base: position 8,827 of record JARBWK010001385.1, on the reverse strand, counting down.
GATGTGGACTAGCTCCCATAAAGAGGACATTTCTTTCCTTGTGACCAAGCTCCCAGATTTCCCCATTGTCCTGGGCATCGTGTGGCTCGCGCTCCACGACCCCCAGATCTCCTGGGCTAAAAGGCAGCTCATTTTTTCTTCGGACCATTGCCAGGGCCACTGCATGACGGCCCGGGCGTGCCTGGCCCAAGAAGTGGAGAATGTGGCCACCCTGCCCAAGAAGTATGCCGGATTTTGGGATGTCTTCAGCGAAAAGGAGGCGGAACGCTTGCCTCCGCACCGGCCCTATGACTGTGCCATTGAACTGCAACCGGGGCCCCGATCCCGGGGGACGACTCTACCCTCTCTCGGAACCAGAGCAACAGGCTCTCCGAGATTTCCTGAATGAGAACCTGCGGAAGGGGTTCATTCGGCCCTCCCAATCCCGGCTGGGGCTCCGATTCTTTTCGTCAAGAAGAAATCGGGGGAGTTGCGGCTGTGCAATGACTACAGGGAACTCAACAAGATCACGATCCGGAATCGCTATCCCCTGCCCTTGATCCCCGAGCTCTTGGAGCGGATGCGGGGAGCTAAGGTGTTCACTAAACTGGACCTGAGGGGGGCTTACAACCTTGTCCGGATTCGCCAGGGTGATGAATGGAAGACGGCCTTCCAGACCAAGTGGGGCAGTTTTGAATACCTGGTGATGGGATTCGGTTTGTGCAACGCCCCTGCCTGTTTCCAACATTTCATGAATGACATTTTCCGAGACCTGTTGGACCGCTACCTGGCGGTCTACCTCGATGACCTGCTGATTTTTTCTCCGGATCAGGCGACCCATGATCGCCATGTCAAGGAGGTGCTCCAGAGGCTGCGGGCCCACGGGCTCTATGCTAAGCTGGAGAAATGTGCTTTCGACTTGCGTGAGGTGGACTTTCTGGGTTACCGTATCTCACCTATGGGCATTGCCATGGATGACACCAAGGTCCAAGCCGTGGTTGACTGGGCACCCCCTGCTAGCAAAAAAGACATTCAAAGATTCCTGGGCTTTGCCAACTACTACAGAAAGTTCATTCCTGACTTTGCCAAGTGGGCTGATCCGATCACCCAGTGTTTGCGGGGAAAGGTGCCGTTCCGGTGGACTCCGGAGGCGGATGTGGGGTTTCGCAAATTGAAGCAGCTGTTCACCACCCAGCCGCTTTTGCAGCACCCCAACCCCCGCACCCCTTTCATCGTTCAGGCCGACGCTTCGGATGTGGCAGTGGGAGCGATCCTGCTACAGCCTCAGGGGACGGACTTGTTGCCCTGTGCCTACTATTCCCGGCAGCTGACGGCTCCGGAAAAGAACTACACCATTTGGGAGAAGGAACTTCTGGCCATCAAGGTGGCTTTCGAGGTCTGGAGACACCTGCTTGAAGGGGCCAAGTTCCGGTGGAGGTTCACACCGACCACCGGAACTTGGAGCATCTGAAGTCCCAGCGCAAATTGAACCAGAGGCAACAGAGATGGTCCCTGTTCTTTGAGCGATTCAATTTCCGCATTCACTATGTGACCCCAAGCAGACCAAGCAAGCTGATCCTGTCAGCCGGAGTATGTTCGTGAGGGCGGCGGGCCGTCCGAGGCCCGGTTGCTTAAAGCGGAGAACTGCGGCTGCTCGGGTGCTTCCTGTCAACCCTCCGGTGGCTCCACCAGCCCCTGGCGACAAGAGACCCCTGAGTGTGCGGGTCCAGGCTCGCCAGCGGACCGACCCGTGGGTGCAGGAGCAACTGACCAAGGGGCCTCCAGCTCCTTTCCAGGTAAAGAATGGGGTACTTTACCACCGGGACTCTGTCTATGTTTCCCCTGGGCCCGAGCGGGAGGACATTCTCAAGCTTTGCCACGATAGCCGGGCCGCAGGCCATTTTGGGCTTTTCAAGACTCTCCAACTGGTCCTACGGGACTTTTGGTGGCTTAAAGTACGAAGGGATGTGGAGGACTATGTGGGATCCTGCCCTGTGTGTCATCGGGCTAAGAATCAGGGGGGCAAGCCGGCTGGTTTGCTCCAGCCGCTTCCGACCCCCTCTGCCCCTTGGAAGATGATTTCGGCCGATTTCATCACTGACCTTCCCAAGTCCAGGGCTTCACCACGATACTGGTCGTGGTGGACTGTTTCACCAAGATGGGTCACTTCATCCCCTGTGTGGGGGTGCCTACTGCCAAAGAGACTGCTGATATGTTTGTGCAACATGTGTTTCGCTGCATGGACTTCCGCAGAGCCTGGTGACTGACCGGGCACCCAATTCACTTCCCAGTTCTGGAAGGCCGTCCAGAAGCTACTGGGGATTGATGGGCGCATGTCCACGGCTCATCACCCGCAGACCGATGGCCAGACCGAAAGGGTCAATGCCACCTTGGAGCAGTATTTGCGCTGCTATGTCAACTATCAGCAAAACAATTGGGCGTCCCTGTTGTCCTTGGCAGAGTTTGCTTACAACAATGCGACGCAGGAATCCATCAAAGAGACTCCTTTCTTTGCCAACTACGGACACCACCCTCGGTTCTACCCGCCGGTGGACCCGTCCGCGGCTGTTTCCGAGGCTAAGGATTGGCTTCGAGAGCTCACTGCACTCCAAGACTTGCTACGTACTCAATTGGACCAGGCGAAAGCTGACTACAAGCGGATGGCTGATCGGCGGCGCCAGGAGGGCCCCGTCCGCTACAGGAAGTTGGAGTACTTCATTGACTGGAAGGGGTTTGGCCCGGAAGAACGTGCTTGGGTCAAGGCTCGAGATGTTCACGCCCCGGAGTTGGTGGCTCGCTTCCTCCGCAACTACCCTGACAAGCCCAAGCCCCCTGGGCCGCCCCCGGAGGCTGCTTCTCAGGAAGATAGCGATACTAGGCTGGAAGAGCGGGGCCGTTTTCATAACAGGCGCAGGGACATAGAGGAGGGCAGGAGGAGCTGGCATCTGTCCCTAGACCGTCACCGTTCGGAAAGTAGAGACTGGAGGCGCCGGGCCCTAGATCGTCGGGGGTCCCGGCCGAGGGATTAAGTACGGCCCCGTGGGAACTGATCCTCAGTTCTCCGGCCACGTCTATACTGAATAGGCGCGAAGCGGAGTGGGACCACAAGTTAACAGTGGTCATCAAGCCTTGCCTTGCCTTTGCCTTGTTTCCTGAGCCGCAGCGGTTTGCGGCACCTTGTCCTGTTTCCTGATCCGCATTGGTTTGCGGAGCCTTGCCTCGCTTCAAGCTATTTGCTAAGATACTTTGGACTATTTGCTTTATACTTTGAACACTTGCATCTTATTGGACTATATACCTTTTGGACTGTCTTTATACTCAATAAACTAGTTAGCCTTTGCTACGTCTCCGTGTGTGTGTTAAAGGGGCAGTTCTAAGTCGGCGATTGTGACATTGTGTGAACAAACTGGTTATGATTATCCCTCATCAGTGAACGGCAATGCATCCCACATTATTTCCATATTTTTAATTAGCACTTATTTAAAAATAAAATATGTACCATGAGTCACTTTAGTCAAAAAGAGGGGCATACAAAATTCATGTTCCTAGAAAACCCGACTCCAAATTATTTGAGTGGCTTTAATTTTTCATGTTCCATACTGGATTATTAACATACCTCATACATTTCCCTACCCAGAAATGCAAGAAGTGACATGTTAATCCTCTAAATGGACTCACTTCTTGCAGTTTATGCTTCTAGTTGTGTTAAGATGACCAGAAGAAAGGTTCTTCTGCCATTACATCATGTGCCATGCCATGTGAGCCTTTAATCCCGGATCACAGCCACAAGTGAAGGTAGCCGTAATGTGTCCAGTTCAATCTCTCTTCCCAATTCAAAACATTCTGTTAGAGGTGCTTGGGAATCAGCTGCTCAGCAATTGCAAATCGAATGCTTAATGGAAGTATGCAAAAACCTCCAAGTTCAGTTACTGGTACCACATCTAAAACAGGGATGGGGATCATGCTGTTGTAAGATGCACATAGCCCTCGCACTCTAATCTTCAAGTCCCATATCTACCCAGAAGTCTTCCATACCACCCACAGGCTGATTTTGGGACATATTTTTATTCAAACAAGGCTTGATATCCATGAAAATGGTTGCACCTCCCCTTGCTGCCAATCAAGTGATTTCAGAGATGTGATGTCACACAATTAATGCAACAGCACCAAACCAGAGTGTCGTGCAGCCTAACATTTCCAAGTAGTGAGGATTGTGAATTTAGTTTTCTCTAATTCAGATACCAGAGACCTGTGACATCTAGGTAGTCTCTGCTTAATTTAAAAATACATTTAAAGCAGAGGTAAAGGCAAACTACATGTGTTGTCAGTTTTAGTCCAAACTTGATAAGAATTACTCAGGATGCTGAAATTATGGGGTTAAAGTTCAACACCTTGACAGCTCCTTTAAAGTTTGTACAAAACTCAATAGACTCAATGTCATGCCCCAGTCTGCCTCCATAGCCAAGCCAGACCGAAGCCATGTTAAATCCAAGTTACCGGCCAGGGCTGAGGGAAAACCTTTGCATGGGCCTCCGAGTCAGCCAGCAGTCAAGGCCAAGCGCAGCCTGCTTTCTTCCCAAACTGATAAGAAGTGCTGGGAAGGCAAAGCCTCGTCCCGGTTCCTCCAGGTGCAACTGTTAATGAGCTGACATATTTGCCTTCCTCGAAAGGCTGGGAAAAGTCAAGCCCTCAAGCTGTCCATGGGAAAGAGTTACGATGCAGTCAGCGCCTCAGAGATAAAAAAAAAAAAAAAAATGGGGGACCTATTTAAGTTGGGTCCCGGTGGCGCCAGGATCTCGCGCCAACGTTCAGCTTTCCTTGCCAAGCTCCATGGAATTCAAGTCCAGGATTAGACCGCCGAGCCTCCATGTCACCGTACCCAAGTATCTATAGCCAAGCCATTGTTTGCCAAGGACTTATCCCGGATTTTAGCCCATTGGGGTTTCGAGACTATTTCTTCATTTATTGATCTTTGAACTTTGCTGGAACTATTGCCTTGCAATACTCGGATGCTGGGAACATCAATGGACTATATTTTATCTCTTTCCTTCTCCCTACTTATTCTAAATAAAGCATTTAATCACGGCTGCTTTGTGGTGGTTTACTGAGGGATCCTCCAGGTCTAAGTTGCAACACTCAAGTTGAGTCTACACTGCCACATAAAACTGGATTATATAGCAGTGTAGATTCAGATAATCCAGTTCCAAGCAGATATTGTGGATTATCTCTGATGATCTGGATTAGATGGCAGTGTAAATCCAGTCTCACTGACTTTGGTGCTACTGCTTATGAGACAGTAAATTTATACTCAGTTCCCCATTCTCAGAGAGGTGAAGGCATGTCATCACCCTCAAGCACGGATAGAGTTCCTCTCCACGACACATAGTTATTGCCAACCATTTCCCAGGATGAACATTCACTAGGGAATCTTCCAACCAACAGTAGTAACCAGTGTCTTCCATGCCAGGAATACAATGGATCCATATTTCTGGAGGAGATTTAAAACGCTGAACATAATATTTGGGATGCATTTCTGCAATTTAGATGCTTCCTTTAAAATTTAGTGTAAAACAGATCCAGTGCAGCATTAATGTGGAAGATACCGCCATCACTGATTCTGAGCTACTATTTAGCCATCCCTGCAACAAATCAATGACAAGCTATTAGCCTGTAAAATAGTCAAATCTGTCCCGAACTACCCAACTTATGTGACCCCAAATTAAAACCCATCACAGTGTTTTTCTTCAACATTTGTTCAGAGGTGGTTTGCCATTGTCTACCTCTGAGGCTTAGAAGACTGTTATTTGCCCAATGGGTTTCATGTCCAAATGAGGATTCAAGACCTGGTTCCAGAGCTGTAGTCCAATAATCAAACCACTACACTGCACTAGTTCTCCTTGGCTCCGGATTGCTTCTTTCAAATTGCCACCTGGACTTCTCAACCCTTGTTGCTTTAAATTCTAGATCTGATATAAGTTTCCTCACTTACTTCGCTATTATCTCAAGGTTATATCAAGGTTAGACTACTGTAAAGCTCTCTACATTGGCCTGCCTCTGTTGGTGACCCGAAACTCGCTAGTGCAGAACGCCGCATCTCGGTTGCTCGCAGGGGCTCCTCCGAGCTGCCACATCACACCACCCTGTGAGAACTGGCTTCCTATCGAGTACCGGATCACCTTCAAAGTGTTAGTTTTGACTTTAAGGCCTTTGTATGGTCTGGGGCCAGTGTACCTGAGGGACCGCTTAACCCCGTACTGTCCCACGAGATCACTTTAAATCTGAAGAGAGAAATCTTTACTTGTGCCAAATGTTAAACAGTACCATCTGACATCAACGCGGAGGAGGACACTTTCCATCATCGCCCCAGTCCTCTGGAACGCATTGTCCCTGGAGGTTAGGGCCTTGCACAATTTACTAGCTTTTCGGAAGTCCTGCAAGTCTGTTTTATTCCGGCAGGCCTTCTAGTCATGAATAATATGTTATTTTAAAGGTTGTATTCTCTGGAATCCTTTTTAATCTGTGTTTTAATGTTATAGCAGGCTGCGATTTTATGTTGATGTAAGTCGCCTTCTGCCACTGGGAGTGGCGGCTAAGAAAATCTAATAAAATAAATAAATAAATAAATATTAGTACAATTTATATGTCCTAGATATATGATGGAAAAAGTCAAGTAATGGCTGCATCTTTTGATCCGAGCATAAATATGAAAACCATAACCCCATGTAATATTCTGCAGTTCTGCTATACTGTCATTGTTTTGACAAATGCACTCTTGTACTGTACTGTAAGTATGTATGGTCACTTGCATGTTTATTTGCAGCAAAGTAATAAGTTTAGATTATTACCGAAATATAAACCAAAACAAAGCAATGGGGATATAAACACTTCCTTTCCAGGGGAGGAAGTCACTTTTTCGTAAAATCTAACAGCTTGCTAACAAAATGATTTAATGCCTTACTGCCACCATATCAGATTTGAGGATCTGAAATGAAACAGTTTTCTCAAGCAACCAGAGGCCTCCAGTGTAACACATAAACCAAACCAGCTGTACATTCCATTATAAACAAATTCTAAGATCAAATAAGATCAACAGACGAGATGGAGAAATCAGTTAGACTGGTGCCAAACATGGTAAAGCAACAGTACATTTATCAAATTAACTCCCCATCCACAAAACTATGGAGGCTTCAAATCTGGGGGATGTGAAGGATAATATATTCAGAAGCCAGAAGTTTTATTTTTATTTAGTCTTAAACAGCATTAGAAAATGCTGTTTCCCAATGTTGCTGGGCTTGAAATAGTTTCTATTGTGAATTGCTTTGAAAGCTGCCAGAAAATCATGTTATTAAATCAGGGTATTTAAAATGTGTTTAACTAGAGTGGAAGAAACACAACTATTTTCAACCAAACAATTTCCCTGAAGTGAATTGTTACATAACAGAGCCATTTTGCTCTATCCTTCACCATCTGTAATTTAATTTCCATTTCTTAAAAGCAAGAGAGATGACATTTGTTTAAACAAGATCTCTATAATCACAAAGAATTTAACCTCAAGTGAGATTCATGAGAAAAGATTTGCAAGTGTAAAACAGTGGGAGTTAAGATGTAATTGGGAATGGATGGAAGAACAGAGCATTTGAATGCCTGTTCTCAGCTTTCTGTTTTGTGGCTTGTCATTCATTCTTCTAAGATTTCTTGGTATAACTTCTATTTGAACTGAATGGTCATATAAATTTGATTAATCTATGCAGCCTGTTGTACTTAATTTGAAGCATTAAAGTTTTGGCTTCATTATCAACAAGAAAAGGATTAAATATCAAATTCAACACATTCATCATGAATAGAAACATCATGAACAACAGACTTTTGATTTTTAGATATATTTGCAAGATTAAAAACCTGATTCCAATCAATTTAATCTGAACATTAGGTTAACAACCACACAAAAAAATACACGGATTTATCAAAAAACAAGTCATGCCAGACTAATCTGATCTCTTTTTTTGATAGAGTTACAAGGGTAGATGCGGGAATGCCGATGTAGTGTACCTGGATTTCCAGTAAGGTCTTCAACAAGGTCCCCATGACCTCCTGGCAAACAAAAGTCCAATGTGGCCTAGGCAAAACTACGATTAGGGTGGATCTGTAATTGGTTGCTGATGAACCCAGAGGGTGCTCACCAATGCATCCTCTTCATCCTGAAAGAAGTGATGAGCGGAGGTCACAGAGTTCCCGTCCTGGGCCGGGTCCTGTTCAACATCTTTATTAATGACTTAGATGAAGGGTTAGAAGGCATGATCGTCAAGTTTGCAGAGATCCACACCAAACTGGGAGGGATAGCCAATACCCAGAAGACAGGAGCAGAATTCAAAATGATATTAACAACTTAGAGAAATGGTCCAAAACTAACAAAATGAAGCTCAACAGTGACAAATGCAAGATACTCCACTTAGAAAAAAAATGAAATGCAAAGAGAGAATGGGGGACGATATCTTGAGAGCAGTACATGTTAAAAAGATCTTGGGGTCCTCGTGGGACAACAAGTTAAACATGAGCCAACGATGATGCGGCAGCAAAAAAGCCAATGGGATTTTGGCCTGCATCAATAGGAGTATAGTATCTAGGTCCAGGGAAGTCGCGGCTGCAACGCCGCTTCTACGGGGGCTGCCTTTGAAGACAGTTCGAAATTACAACTAGTCCAACGGGCGGCAGCCAGACTACTAACTGGAGCTACATACAGGAGCATACCACCCCCCTGTTGTGTCAGCCCACTGGCTGCCGGTCCGAATTCGGCTCAATTCAAAGTGCTGGTGTTGACCTTTAAAAGCTCTATCCCCGGCCCCCGCCA
>JARBWK010001384.1:0-19454 GCA_030556195.1 Anolis apletophallus | reverse complement strand
ACTGACTCTCCTTCTGATGATTTTTTTGCCCATTTTTGAAAGTGGACGCCATTTTTTTAAGACTTCCGAAGACTTCCGAATTCCAGAAATACTTTCGAATCAATTCCGAAATTTATCGGAATTTTTCGGAAGTCTAAATAATCCGGAACGCAATCTACATGACTACATCCGAAACGAGTTTTGAAACTCTTTTTTTGGGGGATCAAACAGCCCTAATGGATAAGGTGTATCTTCAGTGAGATGTGAAGGTTTGTTTGTTCTATAAATAGGGTACAGCCTTATATACGAGTAAAAATCCATTTATCTCTCTCTTTGGTAATACTGGAGTTACAGGCGATTAAGCAATGCCTCCAACAGGCCAGGATTATTTTTGCTTCACAATGATATGTAATTAACTAGCTAATCCCAGGATCTTCAATACACAGCTCGGCTGTAGTTACACAATGCTTCCGTGGCAGGACACAAGTGCGCTCTTGGAATTGGCAGGGCTATCGGCGAGAACAGAAACCTCTGAGAAGGAAACAAGTGTTACATTCTCTTTTATTGATATACAACAGGGCTGTCCAAATGGCGGTCCGGGGGCCATATACGGCCCCCAGCCCCTTCCCTACGGCCCCCTAAGCTTTTTAATAAAAAATAAAAATTGAAAAATAAAATAAATTTTAAAAATACCTACTTCCGGGTTGAGCAGTATCGCGAGAATACGCAATCCACATCGGATTTGCTGTCAACGCCAGATCACGCCTGGCGTTGACAAACTAAACCCGTGTGGATTGCGTGTCTCTGATACTCTTCGCTACTCTACTACTGGATCGCTGAGGCCCACAGACGCGATTAGGACCTTCTTCGACTCAGTCGGTCGTCGCCTCTCTGGTCGTCCGGGTACTCCTGGATCCTGCGTGATTGGAAAAGGTAGGCCGAAGCAGGGGCTCCTCAGGGGGCTCCTCATTCCCTCCCCCCATCTCCCCTCATGTATTAAATATAAAATTAAATATATTTAAAGATGAAATAAGGGGAGATGGGATACATTAAAATAAGGGGAGAGGGGAGGATGGAATTAAATATATTTAATATTAAATAAAAATAAGGGGGAGGGGGATGGAATTAAATATATTTAATATTAAATAAAATAAGGGGAGAGGGAGTATGGAATTAAATATATTTAATATTAAATAAAAATAAGGGGGAGGGGAGGATGGAATTAAATATATTTAATATTAAATAAAAATAAGGGGAGGGAGGATGATGGAATTAAATATATTTAATATTAAATTAAAAATAAGGGAGAGGGAGGATGGAATTAAATATATTTAATATTAAATAAAAATAAGGGGAGGGAGGATGGAATTAAAATATATTTAATATTAAATAAAAATAAGGGGAGGATGGAATTAAATATATTTAATATTAAATAAAAATAAAGGGGGGGAGGATGGAATTAAATATATTTAATATTAAATAAAAATAAGGGGAGGATGGAATTAAATATATTTAATATTAAATAAAAATAAAATAGAGGGGAGGATGGAATTAAATATATTTAATATTAAATAAAAATAAGGGGAGAAGGGAGGATGGAATTAAATATATTTAATATTAAATAAAAATAAGGGGGAGGGGAGGATGGAATTAAATATATTTAATATTAAATAAAAATAAGGGGAGGATGGAATTAAATATATTTAATATTAAATAAAAATAAGGGGAGAGGGGAGGATGGAATTAAATATATTTAATATTAAATTAAAATAAGGGGAGAGGGAGAGGGTGCCGGGAGAGGGCGGAGCCGGGGGCGGGGAGGGGGCGGAGCTAAGGCGGGGGCAGACCCTACGGCCCCCAGGTCATCAGTGACCGGAATTCAGGCCCCTGGGCCAGTAGAAGTTGAACAGCCCTGATATACAAAGCCAAGTCAATCTCATTTTGATCTATTTACAATTTGAGAGGCATATTCTATTTTTAAAAATTTAACATGCACCTATTTAATTCACACCAAATGCTGTATTTTATATTTTGTCATGCACATTTCAGAAATGTAATTGTACTGTTTTCAGAATGTGAAAAAAAAATCCCCATTCTTTAAGGTATTGGGACTAAATCTAATGTTGCACAGAGACTCTTAACCCATTACAATATAACTAATCTCCGGTGCCATTGACTTGCAAATTAACTCCAGAGACTTTTGTTGTGCTCAAACTGGATTTATGAGTGTCTGGGAAGGTCTCCTGTAGAAAGAAGATGGCAGCCATTGTCCAGTTTCAGACTCTGTCCAAGGCCAATGTTTTATAAAAAGGAGACTAACACAATGAAAACATGATGGTTTAGAACAGTGTTTCCCAACCTTTTTTGAGCCGCGGCACACTTTTTACATTTGAAAAGTCCTGGGGCACACCACCAACCAAAATGAGACAAAATGACACTCTAACACAGTAATACATATAGTTAATATGTTTTTAAAATATTTTTTAAATGTATTTATACACTCAGTGTGAAACCTGGGCCTGTTTCGATGAACTCAACATAGCTATCCTGGCAGGAATGGCAGAAAGACACAAACTCCCCACACAGAACTCCCATAACCAAGAGAAAATGCTAAAAGAGTTTGGTGGGCATTGACCTTGAGTTTTGGAGTTGTAGTTCACCTATATCCAGAGAGCACTGTGGACTCAAACAATGTTGGATCAGGAGCAAACCTGGCATGGAACTCAATATACCCAGATATGAACGCAGGTGGAGTTCAGGGGAAATAGACCTTGATATTTGGGAGTTGTAGTTGTTGGGATTTATAGTTCCCCTGCAATCAAAGAGCATTCTGAACCCCACCAATGATAGAACTGGGCCAAACTTCCCACACAGAACCCCCAGGAGGCAAGAGGAGGCCTCTACTTGGGGAAAGGGAGGCGGGCCTTCCCAATGCATGGAGAGGGAGAGACCAAGTAGACAACGGGTGGGGAGGGGGTGGTTGTAATTGTGTGCATTTATCAAGGTAGGTTTCTTAGGGTTTTTATACTTCAAAACACTAGACTCTCCCCCGGAGGTTCCAATTTCCCACGGCACACCTGATGATCGCTCATGGCACACTAGTGTGCCCCGGCACACTGGTTGGGAAACACTGGTTTAGAATAATAAAAGATTCTAATTTTGATACACCTTTTAACATACATTCCATAAAGAATATTGCATTTGCAACGCATAGCCCAAAGGCCACTGACTGACCACAGGGATGAGCCAGTGAAACTCTTTCCCACCACCAATAATTAGACTATATTTTTTTCTTTTTTCACATCAGTTCTACTTCTCTTGCAAAATACTGTTTGAATTTAATTTCCGTATTTTATATATATGAGAGCATTGTTGCTGTATCCTAGAATCATAGATACAACAACAACGTATACAAACCAACACAAGTGCCCTCCTCTCGGTCCCAGCTCTGTCTCCAGTACTCCAAGGTGGCACATTCCACTGTCAAACAGCTCTTACTCTAGAACAGGGCTGTCCAACTGGCGGCCCGGGGGCCGTACACGGCCCCCAGCCTGTTGGACACGGCCCCCGCTGTGCCCCTGGCCGCCATTTTTAATTTTTTTATTTTAAAAAAATCTAATTTTTTTTAAAAAAATGGCGGCCGGGGGGGAGGGGGAGGCGGGGCAGGGAGGAGGAAGAGAGCTAGCTCCTCCTCCCTGCACCGCCCCCTCCGTCCCTCTCTCCGCGCCACCGCTGCGAGATCGCAGCGACGGGCGGGAGGGAGGGGAGGAGGAGGAGGCGGGGCAGGGAGAAGGAAGGGAGCCAGCTCCCTCCTCCTCCTTGCCTTGCCCTCTCCGTCCCTCTCTCCCCCCCGCCGCTGCAATCCAGTTCGCAGTGGCGGGGGGGAGGGAGGGGAGGAGGAGGAATCCTCCCTTCCTCCTCCTCTTCCTCCTTCCCGGCGCCGCTGGTGTCCCGATCGCCGTGGCGCCGGGGAAGGAGGAGGAATCCTCCTCCCTCCTTCTCCTTCCTCGACGCCGCGGCGGTGGGACACCGGCGGTGCCGGGAAGGGTGGGAGGAGCGAGGGGCAGGCCTACCAGGGAGGCCTGCGGGAGGGTTCGCCCGGCTCTCGCGTCCTTGTGACCAGAGGGACACGAGAGCCAGGCAAAAACCCCTCCCGCAAGCCTGGATGGCTCACGGGGGAAGTGAGAACCGGGCGCTCGCTTCCCCTGCGAGCCATCCAGGCCTGCGGGCGAGGGGGCGGAGCCGCGGAAGCTTCCTCGCGGCTTCGCCCTCTCCCCCAAAGTGTCACAACAGCCTCGGAAGTGGGCGAAATCACCCGCTTCCAAGGCTATTGTGACGCTTTGGGAGAGGGGGCGGAGCCGCGTGGCCGGGGGCGTGGCCGGGGGCATGGCCACTCGGCCCCCAGGTGATCGGCCCCCAGAAAGTCCGGCCCTTGGGTCGGCAGAAGTTGGACAGCACTGCTCTAGAATGTTCTTCTTAATATTCATGTGGAATCTCTTTTCCTTTTCGAATTTAAAATTTCTTTTGTTACTTCCTTTACCGAGTTCTCCATTGAGCCTATAAGGACTACTGTATTGTCCAGATATACGTTTATTTTTATTTCTTCTCTATCAATCTTACGTTTTTGTTTGTTCTGACTAGATTAGCAAAAGGTTCTATCGCTAGGGCAAAAAGTAGAAGGGAAAGAGGACAACCTTATTTGGTTCCACTTTTGATTTCGATAGTTCTAGAATTGGATCCAATTACTATTACTTCAACTTGATTATCTTTGTACAGTTCACTAATTACTCCACACATCTTTTTTCCTAAGTTACTCTCAGCTGTGTGGAAGGGGCTTGAGAGAGAAGCCGAGTGTGGGAACGGAATAACCTGATTGGAAGACGAAATAGACACCGCACTGTAAAATGCTGATATTTACATTTATTTATTTATTTATTTACAACGTTTATATCCACCTCTCTCGGCCTGAAGGTGACTCAAGGCGGCGTATAGACCGGCAACAATATGATGCCATGACATTCACACATATATACCAATTAAAAACATTTAACATAACACAGTAAAATCCATATAAAACCATTAAAATGATAATCATCAATCAGGCATGTAGCCGGGGGGGGGGCTTAGGGGGGTTCAGCCCCCCCCCCCCAATTCTCAGGGTGGTCCTTCTGTGAGAAGGCCTTTCTGGTACATTATTTAAACTGTTATGTTTATTCATATCATGATCTGATCACCATGCTCATTATATCCCACATTCATGGGGTTATTGGGATAACAATACAAAAGGTTTGCTAGGGTAGACCCTCTCTCACTCAGTCTCAGTCTCAGCCCCCCCCGATCAAAATCCTGGCTAAACTCATTATCCATTAGCATTTTTAAAGCCGTTCTGTGTTCGTTATTTCATCGTGCTGTGTTTATCTGTTATGCTGCAATTCCAAAAGTTTGTTTGAAGATTCAGGTTTTTACTCTTTTCCAAAAAGTCAGGAGGGAGGGGGCCAATCTAATATCTCTAGGAAGGGAGTTCCACAGCTGAAGGGCCACTGCCTAGAAGGCCCTGTCTCTCGTCCCCGCCAAACGCACCTGCGAGAAAGGTGGGATCGAGAGCAGGGTCTCCCCAGACAATCTTGTTCATAGATGGTTCATAAGGAGAGATACGTTTGGACAAGTAAACTAGGTTGGAACTAATGTTTAGGTTTTTATAGGCTAAAGCCAGCACTTTGAATTGTGCTTGGTAGCACACTGATAGCCAGTGGAGTTGGCACAACAGAGAAGTTGTATGCTCCCTGAATGGGAAAGTCCTTGATGTCAACGTACAAGTCCAAATATTTATTTACAGGTTACTGATCTGGGAAACCACTGTTTCAAGCACATTTTGGAGCGGATGTGCTAAATAGAACTTGGACTCTGTCTTCCCTCCTCCCCAGGCTGCCTGAGCCTGCAGGTGGCTGTGGGGACTGTTCCTTGGAAATGCACATGGCATCCCAAAACGCCATTGCCACAGGGTCCATACTGTAGTATCCTAACCTAGAATAAACTTGGATTTCCAGATTTATTTTGAGTTAAACCACATTGGCCTGGAGTGTCATTATATAGCAGTGTGAAAAGTCTGGATTTTTCACTACAGTTTTTCTCCTAGTGTGGCCTTATGGGTAATCCAGCCCTGGTAAGAAGGAAGGGCCAGTCTTGGGAAAACATATGCCCAAGGCTGGAGCTTCTGCCCACCCACCCCAAAGCTGTCTCCAGATAACAGATTTTTATAATTCAACTCACATTCTTCCCATCCTGCTGGAAGCTATGGTTCAAAACTCTAAACCAGTGCTGTCCAACTTCTACCAGACCTAGGGCCGGACTTCCAGTCACTGATGACCTGGGGGCCGCTCCCGCGCCACTCCACCCCGCCCGCCCCTCCTCCTAAAGTGTCACGCCAGCCTCAGAAGCGGCGATTTGCTTGAGGCTGGCGTGACCCTTTAGGAGGGAGGGCAAAGCCAAGGGGAGCCCTCCATGGCTTCGCCCTCCCTCCTAAAGTGTCACGCCAGCCTCCTCCTCTGTTCTGCCTCTCCCACCGGCACACCGATCAGTGCGCCGGGAGGAGAGGCAGAACGGAGAAGGCGTGCCTAAAGAGGAGGAAGGGAAGCGCTTGCCTTCTTCCTCTTTAGGCACGCCGCCTCGCTCCCGGCGTTCCCGATTGCGCTGGGGGAGATGTAGCTCCGGCAAGAGGGGTCTAGTAAATCAAACTCACTCCAAACGTGGTCGAAGGAAAGATGGTTTAATAGGTCCTTAATCCAAAGTAGGCAAAGATAGACTAAAGTTTTCCCGCGCGAGGTTCTCTTCAAAAGCCCTCCCTGGCCCGCCCCCCCTGCTGTGCCCCCTCCTTCCTCAAGGATGACCATCCGGCTCTCCGCATATCAAAGTTCAGGAAAAGGAGCCTGGCACTTCAAAGGGCGGTTCCAGTTCAAAGCCCACCAGATGCTGTTCTTATCTGATGGCGCGCGAGGCTTGACCCGTTAGGGCAACAACCGGGCCAAGCGGCGCTGACATAGCGCCCCCCTCCGGAAAGGAGC
Organism: Anolis apletophallus; assembly: GCA_030556195.1. Classification (NCBI taxonomy): domain Eukaryota; kingdom Metazoa; phylum Chordata; class Lepidosauria; order Squamata; family Anolidae; genus Anolis; species Anolis apletophallus. Next base: position 12,414 of record JARBWK010001384.1, on the reverse strand, counting down.
GACCTGCAAAAGAGAGAAGAACAAAGGGGAGGGAGAAATCAGGGTCCCGGCTTGGCGGGGAAAGCGGCATGAAAGGCCTTCAGCAGTCTTGGGGCCCTCACGTGCTGGGCAAGCACCCATTCAAGCACCCTAAGTCTTTGGCAGTGCACTTAACTAGGCCGGGCGGGCTGGGGGCATCAGCAGCGGCTGACTGGTGAAGCTCTGTTTGAGGCTGTCGGGCCCCCTGGCACTGCGGCACCAGTTCAGCTTGGCGCCCGGGGACCTCGCTCTTCGTCTCCCCTAAGCCTTTAGTTTTTAACAGTTCAGTCAGGGGAGCGCTATCCTTGCAGGTCCTGGATGAACTGCCGGTCCACCACGCTGAGGGGCCCCCAGGAAGCCTTGCAGTTGAGCCCCTCGTGGAGATTCGGTACCCCAAATAGTTCAGTTCCTGCTTGTGGAACTCGCACTTGGACAGCTTGACGAAGAGCTGGTTGTCCCGTAGGCGGCGGAGCACTTCCCGGGTCAGCTCAATGTGTTCTGCCTCTGACGTCGAATAGATCAGCACGTCATCCAAATAGACTAGAACTCCCTTGTAGAGCAAGTCCCTGAAGATTTCGTTGATAAACTGCTGGAATATCTTTGGGGCTCCTTTGAGTCCGAACGGGGTGACCCGGAATTGGTACTGGCCCAAATGGCAGTTAAACGCTGTTTTCCAACAATCTTCATCTTTCACCCTTATCCTATAAAAGGCCTCACAAATGTCCAACTTGGTAAATAGCCACGCCCCCCCCCCCAGCTGGGCCAGTATCTCCGACATCAGGGGCAGTGGATAAGGGCTTGCAGCGCTGATGGCGTTGAGGCCGCGATAGTCCACACACAGACGCAGGGATCCGTCCGCCTTGGGGCGGAACAGGACTGGGGCCGCCAACGGGCTTGTGGATTTCTCAATAAATCCTCTATCCATGTTTTTGTCAATAAAGTCTCTCAATGCCTTCCTTTCTGGCTCCGATAGGGCGTATAGCTTTGGCCTGGGTAGTTTGGCGCCTTTATCAATTTCAATTGCGCAGTCGGACTTCCGGTGGGGGGGCAGCTGGTCACTTTCCCACTCGCTAAAGACTTCCTCCAAGTCCCTGTATTCTCGAGAGATGTCGCTGGGTTGACTCTCTGCTGCCCCCACTCCAGCTCCCTCGTGCTCTGGGGTCCCGCTCTCTCCTGGGTCATCTATTCTCGCCCGCGCCTCTCCGTCCCGGAATTTCACGGCCCCCGACTCCCAGTCGACCTGTGGGTTTTGGGCGCGCAGCCAGGGGGCCCCTAGGATGATAGGCTGGTGGGCCATCGCGGAAATCACGAATCTCAGCGCCTCATGGTGGGATCCAATCTGGACTTTTATCTCTCCTGTCTTGTGGGTGGCTGGTTTCCCGTTAGCGGGGGACCCATCCAGCTGGGAGAAGAGGATCTGTTCTATCAAGGCCTGGGGCTTTATCCCCAACTGTTTCGCTAACTGGGGGGACATTAGGCACCTAGTGCACCCGCTATCCAGCATGGCCACTGTCTCTAGGGGCTGGGGCACCCCGGGCCCCCACACTTTAACATCAAACTTGTATGTGTCACACCCAATGGGATCAGACTCACCGCCCGGAAGGGTTTGGATCTGCCGCCGGGCGTCTACAGCAGATCGTTGTCGTTTCCCGCCATCCATTCAGGGTCGCTCTCCTCCGTCTCTGGCTCCAGCTCCTCCGCCTCTCGCAGGCTTCGGGGCACCCGAGCAGTCCCCGCAGCGGCTGCCGCTTTTTCTCGGACCGGAGCCTTGGCTTGGGGGGTTAGTTTGGCCTCCGGCGCCTTTTCCGGCTTTGGTGAGGGGGGCTTCTTGCGGCAATCCGCTGCTCGGTGGCTCTCTCGCCCGCACGAGAAGCAGGCTCCCCTCTTTCCCCTTTGGCCTTCCCGGCTGCCGGACCGGGCCCTTGGCGATGGCTTTCGCCCCGATCCCGGCCTCCCTGACGGGCCGACCCCACTCCTCTCGGGTTCTCCCGCCATCTCTGTAGCGTCGCGGCATCTGCTCCATGTCGCACTCCACTCTCCCGCCGAGACAATCCAGTCCTCTAAAGTCTCGGGTTTCCCGGTGCATGGCCCACTCAAGGATGTCCTGCCTCAGGCCTGCCTTGAAACACTCTAATATGGTGGTCGCCGACCAGCCCCGGATCTTCCCTGCTAGGGCCTTGAAGCTTAAGGCATATTCAGACACGGACCTCTGGCCTTGGTAAATCTTCCTCAACTGGGCTTCTCGCCGACTAAGGGGTCCCCGAAACGGGTTTGCAGGGCGTCCAGGAAGGCGTCCAGCCGTCTCAACTGCGGCGCTTGGGTGTCTGTCATCTGTACTAGCCAATCGGCTGCGGCCTCTTTCAAGTTGGCCCCCACAGCCTGCACCTTGGCCCCTTCCGAAGGGAACGAATCCCCATAGTCCAGCATATAGTTCTGTACATTGGTGACAAAGTAGGAGAGCTGGCGGGGGTCCCCGTCGAACTTTACCTTCAGGTCCCTTCGGCTTCTTGCCGCCTCCTGGCTCTGGTCGGCCTGGCCCAGGTTGAAGGTGGACGCTCCCCTCTGCGGAAAGAAGTCGTCTCCGCTGTCCCGGAAGGTCACCCTTCCCGACGACCGCCCTTGCCGCTCCATCGCTTGGCTCGCAGGCCGCTCCTGGCGTCGAGTATCTGGCGCGGCCCACGGCAGCTCCTCGGGCCTGGCTAGCAGCAGCTCCATTTGAGACTGGATCTTCTGCACCGCCTCGGTCAGCTGGAACACCTGCACCTCCAGCCGCAACTCCGCCGCGCTGGGGAACCCACCGTCCAAGGCTGGATCTCTCCCTCCGGAGTGAGCTAGCTTCTTGCGCCTGGTTATACCCTTCGACGCTGGGACGGGGAGCTGCGGTGCTTCTGCTTCCATCTCCGCGGTCGCGGCCTGAGCTGCCGCCGCCGGTGCTCCAGCTTCGTCTCCTTCTCCCCCCTCCTCAATGGCCTCTTCTTCCTCCGAGTCCTCGGGGAGCAGGTCGGCGAGGGGGTTCATCTCGGCTTGAGACATCTTATCCAGGTGGTTACGGTCGGAAGGCTTTCACGGCCGTAGAAGTTGGTGAGTCTATCTTTATGTAAGCTCCGGCAAGGGGGGGTCTAGTAAATCAAACTCACTCCAAACGTGGTCGAAGGAAAGATGGTTTAATAGGTCCTTAATCCAAAGTAGGCAAAGATAGACTAAAGTTTTCCCGCGCGAGGTTCTCTTCAAAAGCCCTCCCTGGCCCGCCCACTGCTGTGCCCCTCCTTCCTCAGGGATGACCATCCGGCTCTCCGCATATCAAAGTTCAGGAAAAGGAGCCTGGCACTTCAAAGGGCGGTTCCAGTTCAAAGCCCGCCAGATGCTGTTCTTATCTGATGGCGCGCGAGGCTTGACCTGTTAGGGCAACAACCGGGCCAAGCGGCGCTGCCAGGAGAGGCGCGAGACAGAGGAGGAGGAAGGGAGTGGGCGGGGCCTGGTGACGTCAGGCGTGGCGCCGGCGCCACGCCTGACGTCACCCAGCCCCGCCCCCCAAGATCGAATTTTAAAAAATATATATTTTAAAAAATATAATTTTTGCAGGGTAGGCTGGGGCCATAGGGAAGGGCTGGGAGGCCGTATACGGCCCCCGGGCTGCCAGTTGGACAGCCCTGCTCTAAACCAATTTATCAGGTTAGGCTCGAACATATAATTGTGCTTTTTCTGACTATCCACAGCCTCTAAATTAAGATTCACACTCAAACAAAGGCACTAAGATGAGATGATCCAAATGCAATTGACGGTGGTGCTTTAAAGGACGGCAACCTCACAAGCTTCACTTTCTTCCTTTCCATGGAGAGAATGGTGGAAAATAAGAACCTTCACAAAGCAAAGAACTTCCTCTTATCCCTGGATCACAAGTTCTGATCTGTTTAAGCCACAGAGTCCCGAGGCTTAGCCAGGAGGCAGTGAGGATCAAAGCCTGTTGCCCTGCCAAGCTTCAGAAAGAGAATAACTAATCATTTGTAATATAAATGGGGATGTGGAGCTGTGAGATCATATCTCGCTTTGGCAGGGGAATGGGATGTTGGTTGCACATGGACACTGCTTTTCACACAAAAGCCTCTGTGCAACACAGGCTTGCTTTAATCTGAAGGAATATCTAAAATAGAACGTAGCTGAATAATTAATGCTCAAAGCAAGAATGTGCCTGTGCAGAAGACCGAAGAAGAATGCGGGAAGGAGGACCCAAGTGTTCTGGGAAGGATTCCTTGAAGGGCAGGAGGAGGCGAGAGATGTTGCTGCCCGAGGCAGAAAAGGAAAAGGAACCATGCCCATAAAGAAAGTGGGCAGACTAGCACGTGAATTACACTTCAGCACAAAAGATGTTGTGCTCTAACAAAATATCTATCGCCTGAATCATGGGCTGCTGGTCCCTGGATATGTTCTGGGAAAGAAATAAACAATCGTATAAATACACAAAAATTTAGTGCCAATTCCTAGCACATAGGGAAAAAAATACCAGACCCAATAGCTCAAGAAGCACTGCTCTAAGGTGCATGAGAGCAGTAAACTTACATAAAGAGATTCTGCATAGATACTAGGCTTGGTTGATCCATAAAGAAAATGGTTCTAAACTACAAATTGGGGGGGGGGGTGTGTATTAGTAATAGGAATACTTACAAAAATTTTCCAAAAAATTCTTAATTGATAGGTAATTAATAACGAAATTCGTTATTAGTTCTTATTCCAGCGCATGCGCACAGCAGGAAAACAGGGCTGACATCACAGGCAAATGAAGGGGGAAACATTTGCCTTCACTTTTGGAGTGCAATTGACTGGAGCTGAAGATTTATAACATATAGAAATGGTACCACCAACTTAGACAGTAAGAGGTTCTTGTAACAGGAATATCAACCTTCTCCAGAATTGCTTTTTAGGGTGACTTACAGACATATCACAGTGTTGTGTGGCCCTTCTTCTTGGTTGGAGGAAAAGCGCGCAAAGGCTTTTTTCCCTTCAGTCCTCCAAGGCGCTCTAGGAGCCCCGGTTCTTCTCTATGGTTCCCCTTGCTTCTGTAGTTTTTTTCTTCACTCCGTGGTCTTGTCACTCCCTCCTCCTCTTCTTTCAGCCTTTCTTCTCTCCTTCTCCTCCTTTCCTTCTATCTACCCCGATTTTCTGGGTGTTTAAACTGCTTTTTTCCCTTCAGTCCTACAAGGCGCTCTAGGAGCCCCCGTTTTTTCTCTATGGTTCCCCTTGCGTCTTCACTTCCTCCAGGAGGCCTTTTACTTTAATTATCCTCCGACCAGGCAAAGGGCCGTGATATGTCTGTAAGTACCCTGAAAAACTATTTTGGAGGAGATAAATATTCCTGTTAGAAGAACTGAGAGGGAAGGTACGATCTAATTACAATAATTAAGAAAAATGGCAGCCCCCAGGTTCGGTAAAGAAATTATACTTCCGGGTTGGAGCACATGGTTCAAAAAAACAATTAAATTAACTTTTTATACGAATTTAATCCGATTTCAAATAATTTTTATACCGCAGAGACCAACCCTAATAGATACATCGTGCAGGCTGGAACCGGAGTTGAAAGTGCTTCTTCCAGCCCACATTGTGGTCCAGCAAGGGGCACTCTCGGCATTTATCAATGCAAAGTGGCAGCTGCATAGTTCTATGGTTGTATTGGTTGTCTTACTATATTTTTGTTGAATATTTCTCAGGATGCTTGAAAAGAAAATGCAATGAAATAAACTTATTCAAATATAAACATCTTATTAAAAGCGTACAGACATACCCAGACCGGTTGAACAGCAATGTCTATACACTTCCATACACCATTAACTGTTAAACGGGAACTGCTTTTGGTTTATTTGTTTGTTTTAGTCTTAATAAGGCTGCCAAGCCCACTGCGAAAGAAAACCAAGAGGTTCTTTAAATTCTACATAAATGAAATCCCTCTTCTGTAGAGGAAGAGAGTGAGCAACAACAGCAACAGCACTTACAAATTATTTTGTTTAGTGTTAAGAAATCCATTGAGTCATCCGCAAGACCACCTGTAGTGAAATATGAAACATTTATTCAAAGGAGTGTAATAAACACATTTTTAGTCTCAACCATTCTAATTACAAAGAAACCTTCAAAGAACTTTTCCACAGGAATTTTGAAAGGGTACTTAATGCTTCTCCAAAAGCAGTTGATTTGTACAACAATGTATTTTCAATAAAACCATTGAAGCACTTAATTGGAACAGTTATTTATTTATTTATTTGGGAAGCTCATAATCCTGAAATGATGCTAATCCACTATGCAAAAAAGCATCGTTTTATATAAATATGTGTAAGCTCCACTTGGGCAGTATTGAGACTACATCATTGTACTGATAAGGAAGGGATACCGCAAAGGGAGAAATATGTCAGGCAGCCAAAGCCTCGTGATGTACCTTTGGCCTGCACTTCATCATTTCTTTCTCTGACTGTCCACAAAGAGCTGAAAACTAATTGTGGCACAGCTAGCTAAGTGTCAGCTGCATACGATCTCTCTGACCAGTAGGTCATGAGTTCGAGGCCTGCCCGGGTCGAGGTGGGTTCTCGACCTTAAGTGTAGCCTGCTGCCGACCTTTGCAGCCTGAAAGACAGTTACGTTTGTCAAGTAGGAGATAAAGGTACCACATTAAAGTGGGGAGGCAAAACTTTGACTGATTTATGGGGCCATTAAAAAAGACCCAGGAATCGCTGAGGAATGTGGAAGGAACAACAAAGGGATGCTGGGGGGGAAACACTGAGATGAGGGATGTGTCAGCTCCCCCTGGTGGCCAGAAAGTTTGCCTCTGTTCGTCTATATGTAATATGTCTATATGTGTAATATGTCAAAATGTATGTACTGTTGTTGCAACCTGGGCCTGGAGGATCCCTCAGTAAACCACCAGCTGTGATTAAATGCTTTATTTAGAATAGGTAGAAAGGAGGAGAGAGATAAAATATAGTCCACTGATGCTCCCAGCATCTGAGTATTGCAAAGCAATAGTTCCAAAAGAGTTCAAAGGTCCAATAAATGAAGAAGTAAGCTTGGAAACCCAATGGGCTTAAATCCAGAATAAGTTCTTGGCAAACGAGGGCTTGGCTGGAGACTTGAGTAACGTGGAGGTGCAGCGGCCTGGTCCTTGGAGCCAAGGTTCTGTGGTGCTTGGCAAGGAAGCTAAACGTTGGCGTGAGATGCCTAGCACCGACCTAAATGGTGTTGATCTCTGAGACTGCGTCGTAACTCTTTCCCATGGACAGTTGGTGGGGGTGACTTTCTCAAGCCCTTCAAGGAAGGCAAGTATGTCAACTCATTAACGGCTACACCTGGCGATACAGGGGAAGGCGAAGCTTTGCCTTCCCAGCGCCTCTTATCAGCTTGGGAAGGAGAGGGGCTGCTTCTAGCCTTGACCGCTGGCTGACTTGGAGGCCTCTGCAAAGGTTTCTTTTAGACTCGGTGGCGAACTGGGATTTAACATAGCTTCGGTCTTGCTTAGCTATGGGATCAGGCTGGGGCATGACAACTGTACTGTGATAAATGTCACATGTTTATATGTCATATGTTGAACTGCAGGGATTGTCTGTAAGTATGTGTACTGTAATCCGCTGAGTCCCCTTCAGGGTGAAAAGAGCGGAATATAAATAAAGCAAATAAATAAAGTCAATAAATTTCCAAAAGATTCTTATAAAGTTGAAACCTTTGAGTAAGTCCCATGGCACTCGATGGACTTATATCTATTATTATTATTATTTTATTTATTTATTTATAACCTGTCATATCTCTCCTGCAGGAGACTCAAAGCATCAGCATATAATTTAAAATATACAAATACTGTATATACCAATTTACTATGGAAAAAGGAAACGAAGGAAAACTACAATTTCTAGATGTCTTAGTCATCTGCAAACCAAATCAACAATTGAGCCACACCGTTTACAGAAAACCTATGAACACTGATAGATATCTACACAAAGACTTCAACCATCACTAAGGTCGAAATAGAAGCACAATTAAAGCTCTGGCAGACTGTGCAAAAATGATCTGCGAACCCCACCGCCTCTAAGGTGAACGGAACCACCTAAATTGGGCTCTACGGGCCAATGGATACTCCACTGCAGGCATCAGAAGAGCTGCAAGACCAAGAATAAGCCAGGATAGTAAAGACAAAGATCCCCGTAGAGGAAAAGTCTTCATACCATACATCAAAGGAACCACTGATTAATTTTTCTACATGTTCTTGCAGCTCCATTTGTTTCTTCTCTTGTTCCTTCCAACCTCTTTGTGTTTCTTGCATTCCTGTTTTCTTCATTTTGTTTGCTTGTTTCTCATTCATTGTTGCTACACATTACTCTGGATATCTAGCATGCCTTTGGGTTCCCATCACATTGGTTGATGTCTTGAAGGCATCCGAATGCCGAATCTCATGCTTTCTCTGTTTATAAGGCAAGAGCCCCTAATTTCCCCATTGCTTTGTGTTTCTTGGGCATCCTTTCCTTCTCAGAGCACTTAACACTTTCCAGTCTCGGAGTGTATCCATTGATGTCCCTTTACCAGGCAAGCCAATGCCATGCCTCTTGTCAGTTGCAAGAAATGGGTGAAAATATGAAATGGCAGAAACAAACAATATTTCAATGACAAGAATGCATAAATGAAAACAATAACTTCTCTCGGCTCATACATTGTTCATTTTCTATTCATCTCTTGTAGGAACAAATTAGGAAGTTGGGTACTAGGCCTGGTTAGGTTTGTCGCAATGTCAATGAATTCCATTTGTAGTTCGGTATAAAATTACTTCAGAAACATTATCGATGCATGGCAAGCAACCCAGAAGTGATGTCATAGTTCTGAAGCCTTGGGCGCCATTGTCGTAAAGGCGTCGTAATGAGTTTTGTCCTTCTCTGGGATGCGGGACGGAAGGAAACTGTTTCCAAGCTGGGTTTGACAGGGCCTCTGGCCAAGCCTCCTCTCTCCTGTGAGGAGGGCCTCAGCCAGAAGCCCTGTCAAACCCGGCTTGAAAGCACTTCTCTTCCCTCCCATAACAAAAGATCTTCCAAGCTGGGTTTGGCAGGGCTTCTGGCCAAGGCCCCTCTCTCCCACGAGAAGGACCTCAGCCAGAAGCTGTCACACCCCAACCTGGTTCCCAACCTGTTTCCTTGGTCAAACCAGACCGAATCCATGTTAATTCAGTCAGGCCTGCTAAAGTAAAAGGCCAGTCTCTGCCAGGCTGCTTCTGCAGTGCTAACCAGTTCATCCCTCGTTCAAGGACACTTTCGGCTCCATCTCGGAACGATAAGGGGGATGCATTCACTCCCCATCCAGGTGCCGGTGCTAATTGGAGCCGCATTCTGATCCCACGTGAAAGGTCTGAGTAAGCCCAGCTGTGGAGCTGTTTTGAGAACCAGGTTACAACACTTAGGACATCGATACTTCAAAGGTGCTGGGACCTATTTAAGTTAGGCCCCAGCAATGGGGACCCATCCTTTGTCAACATTCAGAACTCCACGTCTAAGCTCCCACGGAACCTGCCTGGGCCTTGGGCCTTCCAGCTTCTAAAGACTCTGTTTGCCAAGCCTTGTGCCAGGGCCCTTCCTTTGGATTTGGCCTGTTTGGGGCAAGAAGACTTTTTTACGTTTGTTCCTGTTTGCCAAAAGACGATAACCTTGTTCCTGCTTCCTTTTGGACAATTGCTGCTATCTGTTGCTGCTCTGAAGGCGTCAATAGACTCTATTTCCTAGCCTCTTTCCTTTAACCATATATTCTAAATAAAGCATTTAACCGTTGCCAAGTGTCAAGTGGTTTACTGAGGGGCTCCCTTGTTCACAGTGCAACAGAAGCCCTGTAAAACCCGGCTTGAAAGCGCTTTTGTTCCCTCCCGCGTCACGGATGCTCCCCCCCCTTCCTGGCCAGCTGGGAACTAACGCGGGTTATCTTTGACTCGCATTGGTTCCCAGCTGGCTAGGAGGGGTGGAGGTGATGCTCCCCCCTCCTTCTTGCTAGCTGAGAACTAACACGGGTTACAGCTAACACGTGTTAGTTCCAAGGCGGCAAGGAGGGGTGGAGGCCATTAAGGAAGGACTTCCAGAACTTACGAAATTCGTTAATTTTGAAGTTTTTTCAAAGAAAATTTCAGAAACCAGTCCAAAATCGAATCACCAGCACCCCCAACAGCCGAAGCAAGTTTTGAACCATTTTTTAAATCAACCAGCCCTACTGGATACTCCTACTGAGAAGAGAGTGAAAAGGAAGCCCACCCTTTTCTGTTCATCCAGTTCTCATCATCCAACTATTATGGGATGAAAGCTGTGTGAAGGAATCAAGTAGCATCTTTCTCTCCTAGCGGTTTCTGGAGATGGGTCTTTGCAATCCGATGCATGAGATATCTTGAAATCGCCTTTACTACAACAGCCCTGCTCAAGTCTTGCAGGCTTATAGTTTCCTAGATGGAGCCTATCCCTCTGGGATGCTGTTTTACTCATTTCCTACTGCCATCCACCTTACTTAGCATTACCACCATGAATTTTCTAATAAGTCATGTCTTCTTAAGTTACGTCCAAACGATAATAATCTCAGTTAGGGGAAAGTTCAGGCTTGATTTCTCTGGGGCCCATTAATTTATCGTTTTAGCAGTCCACGTTCTCCATAGAGCTCTTCTTCTTCATCTCTGCGTTTCAAAAGCATTCATTCTCTTCCAGTCAGTTTTCTTCACTGTCCAGTTTTTACAACAACAAATAGAAGTTGTAAATACAACGGCACGAGGAATATTATTTAATGATAAATCTGTACACTTCAGGATTTTGTCTAGTTTCTTCATGGCTGCAAGTTGCACCCAAGAACAGTTAAATAATCACACTATCTGGCTACAACTGGCATCTGATACGGAGCCATCTGGCTGGAGGACTACTGGAAGGCCAGAACATCGCAATGTGAATTGCAGGTTGAAAGTGTCACGCCCCAGCCTGACTCCATAGCCCAGCCAGATAGAAGCCATGTTAAATCCCAGTCACCAGCCAAGGCTGAGAGAAAACCTCTGCAGAGGCCTCCAAGTCAGCCAGCAGTCAAGGCCAGACGCAGCCTTCTTTCTTCCCAAACTGATAAGGAGCGCTGGAAAGGCAAAGCCTCGCTTCCCCCCCTCTTCTCCAGGTGCAGCCGCTAACGAGCTGACATATTTGCCTTCCTCGGGAGGCTTGGGAAAGTCAGGCCCACAAACTGTTCCTGGGAAAGAGTTGCGCCGAAGTCAACGCCTCCGAGGCCAAAACAATGGGGGACCTATTTAAGTTGGTTCCCGTTGGCGCTCAGGATCTCGCACCAACGTTAAGCTTTCCTTGCCAAGCTCCACGGACTCAAGTTCAGGACCAGGCCGCAGAGCCTCCCCGTCACAGACTCAAGTATCCAGCCAAGCTATCGTTTACCAAGGATTTACCCTGGATTTTAGCCCATTGGGGTTCAAGACTATTGCTTCAGTTAGTGGATCTTTGAACTCTATTAGAATTATTGCCTTGCAATACTCGGATGGTGGGAGCATCAGTGGACTATAGATTTATCTCTTTCCTTTTTCTACCTATTCTAAATAAAGCATTTAATCACGGCTGCTTCGTGGTGGTTTACTGAGGGATCCTCCAGGTCTAGGTTGCAACAGCAAGAGACAAACAGAGGGAGGGAGGAGGGGGAACTGAAGGGGATTTAGAGGAAAGCTTGAACGGGAAATCCTCAGTTCTGTCTTTGCTGGCTATGAGTTAGGAGTGAATAAACTACATATCCTTGGAAGAACCTGTGTGAGCATGGTTTGTTCGAGGACCCTACCAGGAGCTGACAATGGCTCTCCATTCACTTGCAAGTCTTTTTCTCATTTCTTGATAGCAGTCTCGTTCTGGGTCACAATTTTTTTTTAAAAAAACAACTATTTCAATGCCATCATTGTCTATTGCTCTCCTCAAACGGTTTGTCCAACCTCATAACTTCAACCCTCTCTCTCCCTGAACATTTTCAACTAGTTGTCATCACATGTTTTTCCAACTGCTCCCCAGACAACTTCTTAGTCATCTTTTGTATCCAAATTTCTAGTATTTCAGTAATTTTAAGCTGTCATTGAATATTTAGAAATACAGGTAAGACTAATGAAGGAATACAAATGTTTGTTATGATATGGCCCCTTCTACACTGCCATATTAAATCCAGATTATCTGCTTTGAACTGGATTATATGGGAGTGTAGACTGATATAATCCAGTGCAAAGCAGAAAACGTGGATTATCCGCTTTGATAATCTTGATACTGTGGCAGTGCAGAAGGGGCCATAGTCAAACTTTAGTTCTGTTTGAGGGGAATAGAGGAATGCTTTGTGTGTACAGTAGTTAGCTACCTATCAAAAGTATACAGCTAAGATGGTTACAATGTAGTA
>JARBWK010001383.1:0-19456 GCA_030556195.1 Anolis apletophallus | reverse complement strand
ATGTTGTATATGTATATGTGTGACTATAATAAACGTTAGTTTTTTTAAGGGTGTTTAATTGCAATACAGATACTTGACTCCTTTCTTCTTTCTTATCTGTGAGGTCAAGAGTTCTGCGAGATCATCACCTGGAGAGGATTTCTTCTTCTTCCTATATTCTGGGTTTCTTTCCTGCATCCAAGAGGTGGCTCCACAGAATCCTCATTTACCTGGTTAAGGAAGAAGTCAAAGATTATTATTATTATATTGATCTATAGCCTGCAGGGCCGGCCTTTCCCATTAAGCCAGCCGGCGGCACGGAGGAACGGGGGGGGGGAGCGGACTCACGGGGCGGGCGCCCAGACCCGAGGAGGAGCAGGAGGAGGGGGGAGGCCACGAGGGCGGCCCCCATGGAGACCCTCCGGCAGCGGCAGCAGCAGCGCCCCCGGGGGGGCCCGGAGCCAGAGGCGCATCTTCCTCTTCCCGCTGAATGAATGTAGGCGGGAAGGCAGGAGGGGGAGGGGCCACAGGGACGCCAAGGCCGGCCCCCTCGCCCACCCTCGTGCGTGACGTCACTGCGTCGCCGCTCTGCCAAGGAGGAAGGGGAGGAAGGCCTCGCCGACCGCGCGCTGCAAGGATGCCCGGAAGGAGAGACGCTGGAGGGAGGGAGCCCTGCGGAGCGCGGCGGCCTCTTCCTCCTTCCCTCCCTCCTCCGGCGTCTCTCCTTCCAGGCGTCCTTGCAGCGCGGCCGGGCGAGGCCTTCCTCCCCTTCCTCCTCGGCAGAGGCGGCGACGCAGTGACGTCAGGAAGATGCGCCTGTCTCCGGGCCCTACCGGGGGCGCTACTGCTGCTGCCGCTGCCAGGGAGTCTCCGTGGGGGCCGCCCTCATGGCCTCCCCCCCCCCTCCTGCTCCTCCGCGGGTCCGGGCGCCCGCCCCGTGAGAAAAGGAAGAGCCACTCCCCAACACGTTCCCGTAATGGCGTATACTGCATTGGAGCCCCTTTACCCTCCTTTGTGGAATATGGGAAGTGGGGCCCCCAGGAGAGAGAGATCATCCAAGGAGGAGCCTTGGGGCAGAGCCCTGAGCAGCAAATAGGCAGCGGAAGCTCCTGGGGAACCCCTTGAGGCAGGAACAGCCCTCCCGGGCTCACCATCTCCTCCCTCCCTTCTCCGTACATCCAGTGAGTGTCCCACCGAGGAAGAGGAGGAAGCAGGACGCTCCGCACACACTCATTCACTCACGCCTTCAGAACCAGCTTCCCAATCCAGATCACGCACAGATCATGGGCTGGTTTGGGGAGTGTCACTTGTCTTTTTGGGAAGCTAGACATGCCAGGCCCCAAATCTGCAATATTAGTGGATTTGAAATAATGGGGTCCCAGGGACAAGGAGGGGCCGAAGTATGCATGGCCACCTGTCAGGAAGGCTTGGGCTGCCCCTTCTTCCTGGCAGAAGGGGGTTGGTCAGGGTGGCCCTGGAGAGTTTTCCCTCTCGCTCGCTCTCTCAGCCAAGGTTGACTGGAAGCTGACGGAGAACGGCATCGCCCACCACACTGACCAGTATAGCGGAGACGAGCTGGTGGTGCGTCGGGGGCAGCCCTTCGCCATCTCCTTGGCCTTCGATGGAGCCCCCCAAGACCTGACCTTCACAGTGGAAGTCCCGTGTCCCCCGTCCCCCCCGGCTTCTCCTCCTCCTGGTCCTTTCCTCACTTCTCCTTCTCTGCTGAACTTCCTGGTGGTCCCTCTTTGGAGAGCCAAGCCCAGAAGTCCCCACACCATGACAGTGATCCACAAAGGAGGCCTTCGCTTACACCCCCGGGAGAGCTGGGGCCGCCTGTCACAAACGCCGACTTAGAACTGCCCCTTTAACACACACACGGAGACGTAGCAAAGGCTAACTACTTTATTGAGTATAAAAACAGTCCAAAAGGTATATAGTCCAATAAAATGCAAGTGTTCAAAGTATAAAGCAAATAGTCCAAAGTATAGTAGCAAATAGCTTGAAGCGAGGCAAGGCTCCGCAAACCAATGCGGATCAGGAAACAGGACAAGGTTTCGCAATCCAATGCGAATCAGGAACCAGGGCAAGGTGCCGCAAACCACTGCGGCTCAGGAAACAAGGCAAAGGCAAGGCAAGACTTGATGACCACTGTTAACTTGTGGTCCCACTCGCTTCGCGCCTATTCAGTATAGACGTGGCCGGAGAACTGAGGATCAGTTCCCACAGGGCCGTATTTAATCCCTCGGCCGGGACCCCGACGATCTAGGGCCCGGCGCCTCCAGTCTCTACTTTCCGAACGGTGACGGTCTAGGGACAGATGCCAGCTCCTCCTGCCCTCCTCTATGTCCCTGCGCCTGTTATGAGAACGGCCCCGCTCTTCCAGCCTAGTATCGCTATCTTCCTGAGAAGCAGCCTCCCGTTTCCCATCCGCTAGCCTCCATCCGCTGCTCGGCCAGCTCCTGGGAACCTCGGCCATTTGGGAATTCATAACTATCTCCGCTATCTGCTTCACTGCCTCCCATCTCCACCTGGTCCGCTCCTTCCCCGGGAGAATGCTCCCATTCGAAATCCCAGGCTAAACTCTCTGCCGGTGGACTGGGCAAAGGCACGGCTGACCAATCTTGCTCTGGGCCTTCCAACTCATCCTCCGAGTCCCTTTCAGCCTGTGCGGGTCCCAATGCCAACGGGACCCCCCGGTGCATTACCCCTTCCCCGTGGCCCGGGCGGACCCATGGGTGCTACACTATCCCCCCCAGGGGGCCCCTGGGCCGCCCCGGGCTTGGGCTTGTCAGGGTAGTTGCGGTGGGAAGCGAGCCACCAACTCCGGGGCGTGAACATCTCGAGCCTTGACCCAAGCACGTTCTTCCGGGCCAAAACCCTTCCAGTCAATAAAGTACTCCAACTTCCTGTAGCGGAGGCGGGCATCCAAGATGTCCTGAACCTCGACCTCCTCCCCGCCCTCCGCATCACAGGGGGAGGAGGCGGCGTCACGTCAGGCCGCACCTTCGCCGGGCGGAGCAGCGAACGATGAAACACCGGGTGGAGTGTCAGGTCCGCTGGGAGTTGTAGTTTGAAGGAAACAGGCCCCACCTTCTCCAAACCCTTGTAGGGACCCAAAATCTCGCGTCCAGCTTGCGGGTGGGTCGCTGCGTGGGCAAATTCTTGGTGGACAGCCAAACTTTATCCCCCACAAGGATGTCAGGGCCCTCCTGGCGCCGCCGATCAGCCATCCGCTTGTAGTCAGCTTTCGCCTGGTCCAATTGAGTACGTAGCAAGTCTTGGAGTGCAGTGAGCTCTCGAAGCCAATCCTTAGCCTCGGAACCGTCTGCGGACGGGTCCACCGCGGTAGAACCGAGGGTGGTGTCCGTAGTTGGCAAAGAAAGGAGTCTCTTTGATGGATTCCTGCGTCGCATTGTTGTAAGCAAACTCTGCCAGGGACAACAAGGACGCCCAATTGTTTTGCTGATAGTTGACATAGCAGCGCAGATACTGCTCAAAGGTGGCATTGACCCTTTCGGTCTGGCCATCGGTCTGCGGGTGATGAGCCGTGGACATCCGCACATCAATCCCCAGCAGCTTCTGGACGGCCTTCCAGAACTGGGAAGTGAATTGGGTGCCCCGGTCAGTCACCAGGCTCTGTGGAAGTCCATGCAGCCGAAACACATGTTGCACAAACATATCAGCAGTCTCTTTGGCAGTAGGCACCCCACACAGGGGATGAAGTGACCCATCTTGGTGAAACAGTCCACCACGACCAGTATCGTGGTGAAGCCCTTGGACTTGGGGAGGTCAGTGATGAAATCGGCCGAAATCATCTTCCAAGGGGCAGAGGGGTCGGAAGCGGCTGGAGCAAACCAGCCGGCTTGCCCCCTGGTACTTAGCCCGATGACACACAGGGCAGGATCCCATAGTCCTCCACATCCCTTCGCACTTTAAGCCACCAAAAGTCCCGTAGGACCAGTTGGAGAGTCTTGAAAAGCCCAAAATGGCCTGCGGCCCGGCTATCGTGGCAAAGCTTGAGAATGTCCTCCCGCTCGGGCCCAGGGGAGACATAGACAGAGTCCCGGTGGTAAAGTACCCCATTCTTTACCTGGAAAGGAGCTGGAGGCCCCTTGGTCAGTTGCTCCTGCACCCACGGGTCGGTCCGCTGGCGAGCCTGGACCCGCACACTCAAGGGTCTCTTGTCGCCAGGGGCTGGCGGAGCCACCGGAGGGTTGACAGGAAGCGCCCGAGCAGCCGCAAAGTTCTCCGCTTTAAGCAACCGGGCCTCGGACGGCCCGTCGCCCTCACGAACATACTCCGCTTTCGGGACAGCGCATCAGCTTGCTTGGTCTGCTTGGGGTCACATAGTGAATGCGGAAATTGAATCGCTCAAAGAACAGGGACCATCTCTGTTGCCTCTGGTTCAATTTGCGCTGGGACTTCAGATGCTCCAAGTTCCGGTGGTCGGTGTGAACCTCCACCGGGAACTTGGCCCCTTCAAGCAGGTGTCTCCAGACCTCGAAAGCCACCTTGATGGCCAACAGTTCCTTCTCCCAAATGGTGTAGTTCTTTTCCGAGCCGCCAGCTGCCGGGAATAGTAGGCACAGGGCAACAAGTCCGTCCCCCTGCGGCTGTAGCAGGATCGCTCCCACCGCCACATCCGCATCGGCCTGGACGATGAAAGGGGTGCGGGGTTGGGGTGCTGCAAAAGCGGCTGGGTGGTGAACAGCTGCTTCAATTTGCGAAACCCCACATCGGCCTCCGGAGTCCACCGAACGGCACCTTTCCCGCAAACACTGAGTAATGGGGTCAGCCCACTTGGCAAGGTCAGGAATGAACTTTCTGTAGTAGTTGGCAAAGCCCAGGAATCTTTGAATGTCTTTTTTGCTAGCAGGGGGTGCCCAGTCAACCACGGCTTGGACCTTGGTGTCATCCATGGCAATGCCCGTAGGTGAGATACGGTAACCCAGAAAGTCCACCTCACGCAAGTCGAAAGCACATTTCTCCAGCTTAGCATAGAGCCCGTGGGCCCGCAGCCTCTGGAGCACCTCCTTGACATGGCGATCATGGGTCGCCTGATCCGAGAAAAATCAGCAGGTCGTCTAGGTAGACCGCCAGGTAGCGGTCCAACAGGTCTCGGAAAATGTCATTCATGAAATGTTGGAAACAGGCAGGGGCGTTGCACAAACCGAATCCCATCACCAGGTATTCAAAACTGCCCCACTTGGTCTGGAAGGCCGTCTTCCATTCATCACCCTGGCGAATCCGGACAAGGTTGTAAGCCCCCCTCAGGTCCAGTTTAGTGAACACCTTAGCTCCCGCATCCGCTCCAAGAGCTCAGGGATCAAGGGCAGGGGATAGCGATTCGGATCGTGATCTTGTTGAGTTCCCTGTAGTCATTGCACAGTCGCAACTCCCGATTTCTTCTTCTTGACGAAAAGAATCGGAGCCCCAGCCGGGGATTGGGAGGGCCGAATGAACCCCTTCCGCAGGTTCTCATCCAGGAAATCTCGGAGAGCCTGTTGCTCTGGTTCCGAGAGAGGGTAGAGTCTTCCCCGCGGGATCGGGGCCCCCGGTTGCAGTTCAATGGCACAGTCATAGGGCCGGTGCGGAGGCAAGCGTTCCGCCTCCTTTTCACTGAAGACATCCCAAAATCCGGCATACTTCTTGGGCAGGGTGGCCACATTCTCCACTTCTTGGGCCAGGCACGCCCGGGCCGTCATGCAGTGGCCCTGGCAATGGTCCGAGGAAAAATTAGCTGCCTCTTAGCCCAGGAGATCTGGGGGTCGTGGAGCGCGAGCCACACAATGCCCAGGACAATGGGGAAATCCGGGAGCTTGGTCACAAGGAAAGAAATGTCCTCTTTATGGGAGCTAGTCCACATCCTGGTAGGAGCCGTATACTGAGTTACAGCCCCTGTTTTCAGGACTCTCCCATCAATGGTTTGGACGCCCTTGGGCTCTTGGAGATCAAGAAAATTTAATCCGGCAGACTTGGCATAGTCCGCATCGATGAAGTTGTTGGTGGCCCCGGAGTCTATCATGGCGTGGACCATCATCGGCCCCTTCTCGGGCGACCACAAACTGACCATTACAAGGAACAATTGTCCAGTCTTGGGTTCAGGGGGGAGGTTAGCGACGGCGGCCGAGTGAGCGAACCCACTTACACCCGGCCGTCCCTTCCCCGTCGCCTGAATGGCTTCTTCGGCCTCTGGGGCCCCTCGAGGGCGGCAGAGGCTCGAGGGGTCTTGCCACGCGGTTTCTGGGGGCACTCCTTAGAAAAATGTCCAGCCCCCCCGCAGTACCAGCACAAGTTGAGGCGCTGACGCCGTGCCTTCTCCGCTTGGTCTACTTTGGGCCGAACTGTACCCAACTGCATAGGCTCCGGGTCATCCGGGCCTGCCGGCACTGGCAATTGCCGGGGTTGAAACTGTCCAGCCCCTTCCTTCCGCGCCACTGGTTTCTCCATCACGCCCTTGTCCCACCGCCTCCTGGTCTGCAGTCCCGCTTCCATCCGAAGGCTCAAGGTGATGGCAGCCTCCAGATCCGCGGGCCGAGGATGTTTTATCATCTCCTGTTGCAGTTCCGACGGCAGTCCCGCAATGTAGTGATACCGCAACGACGGCAGACCCCACTGCGTCTGGGAAGCCAGAACTCGAAAACGGGAGATGTACTGGGACAGGGAGAGATCCTTACACGTCAGCCGGGCCAGATCCCTCTCAGCGAGTTCCTCATTCACCGGGCCCCCATGTTGCCCTGATCGCATCCAGGAAAGCCTGCAGCGTGTTGGTATGGGGGGACTGCGCCCGGATCAATGCGGTGGCCCACGTTGCCGCAGACCCGTCCAGCAGATTGAAAACAAAAACCACCTGGGCTCGATCGTTGGCGAACTCGTTGGGGCGTTGCTCCAAATAAAGTTCCACTTGGCAAACAAAAACCTCCACCTGGGCCGGATTGCCACTGAAGCGGCCGGGTGGGCTCACCCCCGGGTGCCGTCCGGCCCGGGTCCGCAGCTCACCCAATTCTCGTTGCATCTCTTGCACCTGGGCATCGGTCAGATTAGCCATGGCAACAGTGGGGACGATGGGAGCCTGGGTGCGCTGCCTGCGGTTCCTGGTACGTCCCGTGGTGCAAAAAGGGTTCGAGGAGTTCTCCGGCCAACTGTCACAAACGCCGACTTAGAACTGCCCCTTTAACACACACACGGAGACGTAGCAAAGGCTAACTACTTTATTGAGTATAAAAACAGTCCAAAAGGTATATAGTCCAATAAAATGCAAGTGTTCAAAGTATAAAGCAAATAGTCCAAAGTATAGTAGCAAATAGCTTGAAGCGAGGCAAGGCTCCGCAAACCAATGCGGATCAGGAAACAGGACAAGGTTTCGCAATCCAATGCGAATCAGGAACCAGGGCAAGGTGCCGCAAACCACTGCGGCTCAGGAAACAAGGCAAAGGCAAGGCAAGGCCTGATGACCACTGTTAACTTGTGGTCCCACTCCGCTTCGCGCCTATTCAGTATAGACGTGGCCGGAGAACTGAGGATCAGTTCCCACGGGGCCGTACTTAATCCCTCGGCCGGGACCCCCGACGATCTAGGGCCCGGCGCCTCCAGTCTCTACTTTCCGAACGGTGACGGTCTAGGGACAGATGCCAGCTCCTCCTGCCCTCCTCTATGTCCCTGCGCCTGTTATGAGAACGGCCCCGCTCTTCCAGCCTAGTATCGCTATCTTCCTGAGAAGCAGCCTCCCCCGAAGTTTCCCATCCGCTAGCCTCCATCCGCTGCTCGGCCAGCTCCTGGGAACCTCGGCCATTTGGGAATTCATAACTATCTCCGCTATCTGCTTCACTGCCTCCCATCTCCACCTGGTCCGCTCCTTCCCCGGGAGAATGCTCCCATTCGAAATCCCAGGCTAAACTCTCTGCCGGTGGACTGGGCAAAGGCACGGCTGACCAATCTTGCTCTGGGCCTTCCAACTCATCCTCCGAGTCCCTTTCAGCCTGTGCGGGTCCCAATGCCAACGGGACCCCCGGTGCATTACCCCTCCCCCGTGGCCCGGGCGGACCCATGGGTGCTACACCGCCCCTGGTAGCCTGCCTCATCTCCCCTCACGGAGACTCAAAGCAGCTGAACATAAAACATCAGCGTACAGTTTAAAACACAAAAATATGCAGACATTAAAACAGAATTAAATATAAACGGTATTTAAAAACCATTGAAACATCCTCAAGGTTCAAAACCACAACGCCCCCTGAATTGACCTTTAACGTCTTCTTTAAAAGCCTTCCTGAATAAAAAAAACCTTTAGCCTGCTGCAGTCAGGAAAACAGCCGTCGGGGGGCCATGGGGGCTTCCTTGGGGAGGGAGTTCCTGGGTCGAGGGGCAGACACCGAGAAGGCCCCCTCTCCCATTCCCACCAACCAAGCTTACCATCAATTCATGCCTTAAACAGTATCCCATTAAGTGAGGCCTAGTCAGGAAGATCTAGTTAATGAAGCCTTACTGTCAATTTTGGGCCTGGTCTGTGATTTGTGGGGGTTGCAGCGTTTTTTGTGAAGTGCATTGGGTGACGGTACTGGACATCCCATTTCAAACTGAAGAAACGGTCAACTGGCTAACTGGCCAAACCAAGATGGCGTCTCTTAAAGGGATATGCCCCTTGTATCCACACAGCATGCTACATACAGTGAATGTGGATCTGTCTTGACACATTATCACAGTAACTGAGGCCTAGTCAGGAAAATCAAGTTCAGGAAGCCTTACTGTTATCCTTACACAGTATCCCAGTAACTTTGGCCTAGTCATGATGATCTAGTTGAGGAAGTGTGACTGTCAATTCAGGCCAGGCACAGGATCGGTGGCCTTACGTGGAGTATCAAGTTAAGGAAGCCTTACTGTTAACTCAGTCCTTGCATAGTAGCCCAGTAACTGAGGCCTAGCCCAGAAAATGAAGTTTAGGAAGCCTGGCTGTTAATTCAGTCAGGCCCTTTCTTTTACCCTCTCTGGCAGCGTTCTCAGGAGGTGAGTGGAGGTACTTCAAGTCCCATCATCCATGGTTCGTCGTATTTGAAACTGCACCAGGATGTACGTAGAATGGGTCATGTGGGCCCCGTGTGTCTTGGACTTCAACTCCAACCATTTCTGTCTGCCTCAGGCCCTTTCCTTTCCTTTCTCTGCTGCCTAGGAGGGTTGGAAAGTTGGGAGGCTGGCCAATCAGAGCCGTTATGAAAATAATTCCACAGTGGCAACCAATCGAAATGCTGACACATATTCCTCTGCACCTCCCATCCTCCACACCTCCCGCCCTCCGCACCTCCCACCGCAAACACTGACTTTAATTATATACATAGAATAGAATAGATAGGAAGGATTGGTACAATTAAAATGAATATACTACCCAAACTTCTCTTCTTATTCCAGAATCTCCCGATTCTCAGAACGAACAAGTTGTTTAAAGAATGGAATAAAAAATATTAAAGTTTATTTGGAGAGGGAAAAAAACGAGGATCAAATATGACCATTTAATAGGAACAAGAATTAAAGGAGGATTCGGTTTACCGGATCTTTGACTATACTATGAAGCTGCAAGTATACGGATTAAAGATTGGATATCGCTAAAAAGAGAACATGTTTTGGACTTGGAAGGCTTCGATTAGAGAGTAGGTTGGCATGCTTATCTATGGTATGAACAAGAGAAAAAGACCTAGTGTCGACCATGGCAGCACTGGGCCTCTCCCTTTCTAAGTCGGGCCCCACACATCGGGCCGGTCATACTAAAGCAGGTTTGGTACTTTTCCGAGCATAAAAAGTACAGTCAGAGAGTGATGCTACTTACGTGTCAACTCTGAAAAAGAGGGTTTTGGTGCCAAGAATCAGACAGGCACTTGCAATGAAAGACTAACATTGTGATTAAATGCATTTTAATTCACCCTGTGCCCAATTTGGGATAATATAGGCTAGATGGGTGGAAACAGTGCAGTTTGAGCTATGGAAAAGTTAATGTGAATGAGAAACACCATTGCGCATGGCAAAGAGTCTGACCTTCTCCGCTGCTGGCAGGGAGCCCGGAAGTAATGTTTCAAGTTAGGAACAGAGAGACTCAATATTGATAACTGCACTGTGTGAAAGGACTGACTTAGAAGGGACCATTGTTCTAATCAAGAGGTGTTACGGTGAAATGATGCTAATGAAATATGAACTGTTTATTGGTTTATTGAAATGTCATGAAAGCAAACGAGATGACCAGCCTATTGGGGATTGTTTCTGTCCAGATCGCCCCTAAACGCCCTCTCAAACCCCGCAAACGCTGTTCTTCGTGGTTCACTGAAGATCTTAGAACCATTAAGCGGGAGAAGAGACGGCTAGAGCGCATGTGGAGGAAGCTCCGTGACGGACCTTCGGAATCAGCTTATGAGCTCCTTAGGAAGGCTTATGAGCAAGCTATCAAGGAGCCGAAAAATTCCCATTATGCCTCCTTGATAGCGTCTGCAGATTCACGCCCGGCTCAATTGTTCAGGATAATTCGGCAGCTGACGATGGTCCCTGCCATCCCAAATAATGATGATCGGGCCCTTTCCGCCGAGGCTTTCCAGAATCACTTTGCAGACAAGATTGCGACGCTCCGCCGGGACCTCTCTGCCACGGTTGATACAGTACAGGAACTTGAGACTCCGTGGCCCTCCGTCGGGTCCACCTTCGACCGGTTTCGGCCACTGGACACAGAGGATGTTGACAGGATCGTCGCAGCTCTTCGAACTACCACCTGCTCCCTCGACTCGTGCCCCTCCACGCTGATTCGAGCTTGCGTGGAGGGGTTACAAGGCCCTCTGTTGAATATAGTCAACTGCTCCCTTGAGCAAGGAGCTTTTCCAGAGGAGTTAAAAGAGGCGGTGGTTAGTCCATTGCTGAAGAAGCCTGGGTTAGACCCCGCGGCTCCCTCCAATTACCAATTTACCGTACCTGGGCAAGATAATTGAGAGGGCAGCAATGGACCAGCTGCAGGCATTCTTGGATGATGCAACCTGGCTAGACCCTTTCCAGTCCGGCTTCCGTTCGGGCCATGGGACAGAGACCGTCCTGGTCTCCATCACAGACCGACTCCGTTGCCACTTGGACCGAGGCAGATCGGCGCTGCTTGTGTTATTGGACCTCACGGCAGCGTTTGATACTGTCGATTACCAACTTTTGACGCGCCGCCTGGCGGTGGCGGGGGTGAGGGGGACAGCCTTAAACTGGCTGTCCTCCTTCCTCCAAAACCGCCTGCAGCGAGTGAAGTGGGGAGGGGGTGGTTTCCGAGGGCTCCCCCTTACATTGTGGATTTCCTCAGGGAGCCATCCTCTCCCCGCTGTTATTTAACATCTACATACGACCACTTGCCCAATTGGTGCGGAGTTTCGGGCTGGATTGCCATCAGTACGCTGATGACACCCAGCTCATTCTGAGGATGGACGCCGGGGTGGAATCTGTACCCGATAATTTCCATCTCTGCCTAGAAGCCGTAACTGGATGGCTGTGAGCCAGTAAGTTGAAGGTGAACCCGGCGAAGATGGAGATCTTGTGGCTGGGCCGCCCAGGGGGAGGGGGGGAGATCCAGTTGCCGACGTTTGACGGCGTGGCACTATGCCCGTAGCCTTTAGTTAAGAGCTTAGGGGTCCGGCTGGATTCCCAGCTGTCTATGGAGGTGCAGATCGCCTGCGCCCGCATGACAGCTTTTTACCACCTGCGACAGGCAAAACGCCTGGCTCCCTATCTCTCCCGTTGCGACCTGGCCACGGTGATCCAAGACGGGTCGAGGCTCGACTACTGTAATGTGCTGTAAGCTGGTGCAGAACGCAGCAGCATGCCTGCTCTTAGGAGCCCCAAGATCTGCTCATGTAACGGTCATCTCGAGGCTCGACTACTGTAATGCGCTGTACATTGGCCTACCTTTGCCGGCGATCCCGACAGGTGCCCGCCATAACTTGCCACCCTGCTGCGTCATCGCCACTTGCATTACTGTTGTTCTGTTGTAGTTTTATTGTTGGGAGTGGGGTTTTAACTTGGGGTTTTAACTTGGTTTTATAATGTTGTTATGTGTTTTATCTGATATTTTATTGCTGTAAACCGCTCTGAGCTTCGGAGAGCGGTCTATTAAGCTGAATAAATAAATAAATAAAAATAAATAATTTTATAAATGTTAATTGATGAAACCAAAACCAATTGTTGATGCCCAGCTCTTCTCTTCCTGTTAGGTTCAAACTATCTTTTTCCCTAAAGGATTTTATTTCGTCCTTGAATATTGGCCTTTGGACCGCTTCTAATGGGCGTAAACATCAAGGGTTTTCTGTCCATCCCTCTTTATATCTCTTCCAGATTGCAAGCAGATTACTGAAATCGTTGTTTAGCCTAACCTTTTCGTACCAGGGATAGGCATGCCACCCAAATCTGAGACTGTGACCCTCTAAGTTGAGAAGAGGGTGATTATTTCACTCTATCCATTATTTTAACCAGCTAAAGCAGGGGTCCCAAAACTAAGGCCTGAGGGCCAGATACGGCCCTCCAAGGTCATTTACCCGGCCCTCACTCAGGGTCAACCAAAGATTGAAATGACTTGAAAGCACACAACAACAACAACAATCCTATCTCATCAGCCAAAAGCAGACCCACACTTCCCATTGAAATACTAATAAGTTTATATTTGTTAAAAGTGTTCTTCATTTTAATTATTGTATTGTTTTAAGTGTGTATTATTTTGCACTACAAATAAGATATGTGCAGTGTGCATAGGAATTCATTCAGGCTATTTTCAAATTATCATTTGACCCTCCAACAGTTTGAGGGACTGTGACTCTTTCGGTCACCTCATCCATTCCAGATGAGTGTTGCTCATGTGCTCTTCTACTAAATGACTATGGAACGCTAACATTGGTATTATCGCCTTGAAAAAGCCGTATTGGAGAAGCGGAACGTCCAGGACAAACGCCCGCACTTGCAACCCGTCGGTGTGGACACATTCTCAATTCGCATTCGGCAGGGATAGATCGCTTTCCCTCCGCATTGCCTAGAATCCTCATATGCAGCGCTACAGCCTTCCACCTTTACTTTCGCCACTGGGCGCCTTTGATGAATCATAATTATTTTGCCAACGGGCAACTGGAATACAAATAAACCCATCGGGGATTGGATTACAAATACCCATTTGGGACCGATAATCCGCAAGTACTCTATATCCGCTTGGATCTTACTTTCATTTGCTTGTTGAAGTGGAAAGCTAAATATTTCTACAAATATATGTTCATTTTGGATTAAACAGCTGATGTCTTTTATTATACTTCTTGTGGTCTACACAATTGTTTTTTGCATGGTAGCTGGGACAGTCCCATGGATGGAATGGTGGCCATGAAGTCCTGAGCCCTTCCCAACAGGGTGGTCTCTGCATAAACGTTGAGGTCCCCCAGCATTATAAACCATTGGGACTCAAACGTCAGGCCCAAGATCACCCCGGCTAACTCAGACAGGGAAACAGTAGTGTAGCGGGGCGGTCAGTACCCTAACAGAATCCCTATTCTCTCCTTGTCACCTACCCTCAGGTAGATACACTCAAATGAACCTGGTCTATATCAAGGGAAGCCACAGTGCCCCTCTATTCCGCTTTGCTCAGGCCCCAGTTGGAATACTGAGTCTAATTCTGAGCACCATATTTGAACACTATAAGCTGAAACGTGTCCAGAGGAGGGCAATAAAGGTCTGGAGACCCTGAATCCCTCTAAGGAGCGACTCAAAGAACTGGGTGTGTTTACCCTGCAGAAGAGAAGGTCGAGAGGAGACATGGTAGCCGTGTATAAATATCTGAAAGGATGTTGTAAAGAAAAGGGAGAAGGCTTCCTTTCTGCTGCCCTGGAGACTAGGACTTATCACATACCGTTGTTGGGATTCAGAATGCTCTTTGATTTTAGGTGACCTATAAATCCCAGCCTCGCCTCTTCCACACGGCGAGCCGCCCTCCACCGTGTCCTTGACTCTTGCAGCGGCCGCGCCTGAAGGAAGGTAAGCTCCCGGGCTTACCTTCTTTCAGGCACGGCCGCTGCAAGAGCTAGGGAGACGGCGGAGGGTGGCTCGCCGATCCCCCGGCCCGCCTCCCGCCCTGGCGCATGCCCGACATCTTGCGCGACCCGCCCCTTTTCGGCGGGGTGTCGTCAGGCGCCGAAAAGAGGCGAGCCGCGCAGGACTCTGGGCATGCATGCCAGGGCGGGAGTGGCCGCGCCCCCCACGAGCAGCCACGCCCCCACTGCGCCCACGCCCCCGCGAGCAGCCACGCCCTCCGCTCCGGCCCCCAAGGTGATCCGTCACCTGCATTCCGGCCCTTGGGCCCGAAGATGTTGGACAGCCCTGTCATATATGTAACATTGTAATACACAGAGCATGAATGCGTACTTCCCTAGTAGATACAGCATGAAATCACGGAGCACCACTCACATTAACAAATAGTCAATAAAGAAGGCTCATGCCTGTATGAATAACCTTTGTGCATTGGAGTGGGGGTAGGAGACTTGCTCACGAAGATGTAGGGTGGGGGCTGCTTCTATGGTGATCAGGGTTCAGTAGGGAAGTACAATAGGAAGCTCGAATGGGAGCTGGTAGCAAAGGGAAATCCCGCTAAAAGCGCCAGGAAGCGCTGGAAGTTCCAACACCAAGCTTCGCCCAATGGCGTATCGCTTAGGGTTCTGGTAGTTGTAGTCGCTGGTGTGGGCAAGTGCCCGCAGAAATCCAAGCTGGAAACAAGGTAGGACTGTGTTACAGTGAACACAGTCCCTTCGGACGGGGCCCTGGTGGGGGCATTCCGTGCAGATAGCCTGACGGCGTGAGCTCTTTCCAGGGGCCGGCAACGGGCCGTTTCGTAAACAAACTTCCTCAGAGGCTGTGTAAATATAGCGTCCTCACACTTAGATGAATAATCCTCATTTATTGCTGTAGATTATTCATCTAAGTGTGAGGACGCTATATTTACACCTATAAATCCCAGCAACTGCAACTCCCAAATGTCAAGGTCTATTTTACCCAAACTCCACCAGTGTTCACATTTGGACATATTAAGTATTCGTGCCAAATTTGGTCGAGATCCATCATTGTTTGAGTCCACTCCATCATTGGTGGGAGTTCAGAATGCTCTTGGATTGTACGTGTACTATAAATCCCAACAACTACAACTCCCAAAAAGACAAAATCATTTTTTAAAGGGATGGATACTCCTTGAGTTAGTAGGTCACTTGTGGCCAAATTTGGCGGCACTTTGTCCAGCAGATTTTGAGTTATGATGTCACTCAAAACGAACAGAACATATATAGAGGGGGGGGGGGGTATTCAACATCTTATATGGGGTTGGTATAGCCTCAGCTATGCTAGTTAAACTGAATGATCATGTCACAAAAGGATGTGTGTATTGCCAACATTAAAGGTGTGGAAATGTCTTAGAGAGTGTCTCTGGGGTCAGATGCCACTGTTCTCTCCAAAGTGAATTCTATGTCTCTGTAGATTTCAACTCTTCAAGAAGCCCTTTCCACACACTATGGGTTTATAGGGTTTCTCCCCAGTGTGATTTCATTGACGTGAACATAGACCTGAACTGCAGCTGAAGCTTTGTCCATACTCTAAGCACATACTACTCAGTGTGAGTCCTTTGATGTGAACGTTTCCAGGCATTTGAACTCTGAATGAAACTCTTTCCACACTCCAGGCATTTAAAGGGTTTCTCCCCAGTGTGAGTCATTTGATGTTTACGTAGACTTCCATTCTCAGTGAAGCTCTTTCCACACTCCAGGCATTCAAAGGGTTTCTCCCCAGTGTGAGTCATTTGATGTCTACGTAGACTTCCATTCTGAGTGAAGCTCTTTCCACACTCCAGGCATTCAAAGGGTTTCTCCCCAGTGTGAGTCCTTTGATGTGAACGTAGACCTGAACTGTGAGTGAAGCACTGTCCACACTCCAGGCATTTACACGTAGATTTGAACTGTGAGTGAAGCACTGTCCACACTCCAGGCATTCAAAGGGTTTCTCCCCAGTGTGAGTCTTTTGATGTTTACGTAGACTTCCATTCTGAGTGAAGCTCTGTCCACACTCCAGGCATTTAAAGGGTTTCTCCCCAGTGTGAGTCATTTGATGTCTACGTAGACTTCCATTCTCAGTGAAGCTCTGTCCACACTCCAGGCATTTAAAGGGTTTCTCCCCAGTGTGAGTCTTTTGATTTTTATGTAGATTGTAACTGTGAGTGAAGCACTGTCCACACTCCAGGCATTTACAGGGTTTCTCCCCAGTGTGAGTCATTTGATGTTTACGTAGACTTCCATTCTCGGCAAAGCTCTTTCCACACTCCAGGCATTTATAGGTTTTCTCCCCAGTGTGAGTCCTTTGATGTTTACGTAGAGTTGAACTGTGAGTGAAGCACTGTCCACACTCCAGGCATTTACAGGGTTTCTCCCCAGTGTGAGTCTTTTGATGTCTACGTAGACTTGAACTGTGAGTGAAGCTCTGTCCACACTCCAGGCATTTAAAGAGTTTCTCCCCAGTGTGGGTCCTTTGATGTGTACGTAGATTTGAACTGTGAGTGAAGCACTGTCCAGATTCAAA
Source organism: Anolis apletophallus (assembly GCA_030556195.1). Classification (NCBI taxonomy): domain Eukaryota; kingdom Metazoa; phylum Chordata; class Lepidosauria; order Squamata; family Anolidae; genus Anolis; species Anolis apletophallus. Next base: position 2,896 of record JARBWK010001383.1, on the reverse strand, counting down.
GGGTTCCATTCTGTCCTTTGATGTGATTCTCGGCAAAGCTCTTTCCACACTCCAGGCATTCAAAGGGTTTCTCCCCAGTGTGAGTCCTTTGATGTGTACGTAGATGTGAACTATAGGTGAAACTCTTTCCACACTCTAGGCATGTATAGGATTTCTCCGCCATATCAACAGGGTGTTTAATTGCAATACAGATACTTGACTCTCTTTTTCTTTCTTATCTGTGAGGTCAAGAAATCTGCGAGATCATCACCTTGAGAGGATTTCTTCTTCCTATATTATTGGTTTCTTTACTGCATCCAAGAGGTGGCTCCATAGAATCCTCATTTACCTGGTTAAGAAAGAAGATTATTATTATTATTATATTGATTTATAGCCTGCTTGACCTCCCCTCATGGATATTCAAAGCAGCTGAACATAAAACATCAGCATACAACTGAAAACATAAAAATATGCAGAAATTAAAACAGAATTTAATATAAACAGTATTTTAAAATTCTCAGATAAAATCCATTAAAACATCCTTAAGGTTCAAGACTACAACACCTCCTGAATTGATCTTTAAAATCTTCTTCTTTAAAAGCCTGCCTGAATAAAAAAGTTTAGCCTGCTGCAGTCAGGAAAACAGCCGGGGGGGCATGTGGGCTTCCTTGAGGAGGGAGTTCCAGAGTCGAGGGGGGCAGCAAATGGGCTTTCAGAGGGGTCGCCAAAGACCATAATAAAACATGTATTTCTGATGGTCTTAGGAACTCTTTTGACAGAGAAGGCTGAAGATCTTTCCACCTGTCCTTCTCTTCCTTTTTGGTATTTGTGAACTACAACTTCCAGAATTCAAAAGCAGCCCCCAACTCCACCAGTATTCAATGTTGGCCATGTAAGTAGTGTGCCAAGTTTGGTGCAAATCCATTGTTGGATGGGTTCAGAGTTCTCTTTGATTGCAGGTGAACTATAAATCCCAGTAACTACAACTCACAAATGTCAAGCTCTATGCTCCCCAAACTCCTCTAGTGTTCACATTTGGTATACTTAATATGCGTACCAAGTTTGGTCCAGATCCATCATTTATTTATTTATTTACTAGCTTGGGCACCCGGAGGTGCCCGGGTGTTTTGAGAAACGTAGTAGTTGGTATTTAGCAGTTATTTAAGTGGCTCACAGTGGGATCATGAAATCACTGAAGGTACTGCAGGTCCCATCATCCATGGTCTACCCACCTCCAAAGAGCACCAGGACTCAGGGTGGGTCATGGAGGGTCTGTCTGCCAAGTTTGGCCTTGATCCATCATTATTGGGAGTTGCAGTGGGATCATGAAATTACTGAAGGTACTGCAAGTCCCATCATCAGTGGTCCACCCACCTCCAAACGGCACCAGGACTCAGGGTGGGTCATGGAGGGTCTGTCTGCCAAGTTTGGCCTTGATCCATCATTATTGGGAGTTGCAGTGGGATCATGAAATTACTGAAGGTACTGCAAGTCCCATCGTCCGTGGTCCACCCACCTCCAAACAGCACCAGGACTCAGGGTGGGTCATGGAGGGTCTGTCTGCCAAGTTTGGCCTTGATCCATCATTATTGGGAGTTGCAGTGGGATCATGAAATTACTGAAGGTACTGCAAGTCCCATCATCTGTGGTCCACCCACCTCCAAACAGCACCAGGACTCAGGGTGGGTCATGGAGGGTCTGTCTGCTAAGTTTGGCCTTGATCCATCATTATTGGGAGTTGCAGTGGGATCATGAAATTACTGAAGGTACTGCAAGTCCCATCATCCGTGGTCCACCCACTCCAAACAGCATCAGGACTCAGGGTGGGTCATGGAGGGTCTGCCTGCCTGCCAAGTTTGGCCTTGATCCATCATTGGTGGGACGGGAGTCCCGGGTTCGAGACCCCCAAAGGGAGGAAAGGAACTTGTTTTTCTTTGCTTTACATTCTTCATCTTTATTCTCCTCTTTTCCTCTCCCCTCACTCCTGAGACGTCTCTGAGCTCAGAAAGAAAAGTTTTGAGAAAGGAATTGGCCTATGAAGCAGGGGGCCATATCTGTTTGTGTTTGGGCTGACATCAGGAAAGTAGAAATCATAATAAAGGTTCATCCCTGTATCTGTGTATCTGTACAATATTGTTCCCATGTTTCCCTTTGACCCCTTGTAACCCTTCCCTTCCCCCCTTTGCCCTTGTCTAAGAAAGATTGCCTTGAAAGTGTTTTGTTGTATTTGGCAAGAGGAAATGTAACCAGATTCCCATCCCAAATCTTTATGGACCATCACCTTCTCATTGCATCGTTGCCCGGTCAGGATCTTGTTATGGAAATTGAACTCTTGTTTCAACTCCACGCCTGTCCGGTCCGGGAGGCAGTTTTCGCCGGTCTGAGTCGTCAAGCATAACTAGCCTTGGAACTTGGACAATGAAAGTTTGCTCTTCACAGCGGGTGCCACAGCTGGCTTCGAACCCAGGTGTGCCCCAAAAATAAGTCCTTTGTCACCAAAGGGGTCTGAGTGATTCACCAGGCCTCTTCTTCCTCTTTCTCCTCTTTCTTCCCATTCACATACGGATGGGACACACATCAACTCAATGATTTCATCACTCCCAGGTGTCACCTCAGGTCGTTTACCTGGCCAGGATTCTTTGTTTTATTCATATGCCATATTGACAGCGATTTCCGTCTGAGCTCCCTTCCCGGACATTCCATATATGGCCGCAGACTCCTGATTGGCTGGGATGGCGAATGGGGGAGGCGCCGATAGGCTCCCAGAGCCGGTCAACATCCCGCCCATCAGCTGGTCTCAACGTTCCGACCAATCACCGACGGAGCCGGCCCAGAAGGGGCAGGCGGAAATTCAATTGTTTTGACAGTTCTGTAACCTTTAAAACCAATGTTTTGATTGTATATGCATGCGTTCTTT
>JARBWK010001382.1:0-19474 GCA_030556195.1 Anolis apletophallus | reverse complement strand
GCGGATCAGGAACAGGACAAGGCTCCACGATTCAATGCGGATCAGGAACAAGGACAAGGCTCCGCAATGCATGCGGTACAAGATACAAGGCACTGGCAAGGCAAGGCTTGATGACCACGGCTGGCTTGTGGTCTCACTCCGTTTCGCCCAGTCAGGTAAGACGTGGCCGGAGAACTGACGATCAGTTCCCCCGGGGCCGCTCTTAATCCCTCGGCCTGGACCCCGATGATCTAGGGCCCGGTCTCCAGTCTCTACTCTCCCGAGGCGGTGACGGTCCAGGGACAGATGCCAGCTCCTCCTGCCTCCTCTGCACCCCTCGTCTGTTGAGAACGCCCCGCTCTTCCAGTTCAGTATCCCATTCTTCTTGAGCAGCCTCCCCCGAACTTTCCCAGCCGCTGGCCTCCATCTGCTGTTCGACCAATTCTTGGGAGCCTCGGCCGTTTGGGAATTCATAACTATCTGTGTCACTGCCTCCCATCTCCACCTGGTGATCTGAATCATCGCCTTCCCCAAACAACATATTATCCCATGCTAGGCTCTCTGCAACTGAGCGAGGCCCATCTGGAGAGCCCTGTGCCTCGCCCCAGTCATCTAGCCCATCCTCTGAATCAGTCTCAGCTGCTGCCGGCTCTAATGCTAAAGGGACCCCGGGACCATTCCCTAGCCTTCCAGGCACCAACGAGCCTGGCTGTGCTACAAATTCACTCTGTGAAAACAAGCAAACTAACTAAAAACCCAACAAAGAAGGTGCCAAAAAGAGGATGAAAACAATAGCCAGACCCTGAGAGAATGCTGAGAGAGATGATGAGTGCTTCAGCTCCCCCTGGTGGCCAGAAGTTTGCGACTTTCCTCACCTCTGTAGCCTTGGAGCTTTTTTCCACTTGGTCAAGGACGGCTTGCATTTCGTTGTTCTTCTCGATCTCTTCCGATAGGTATTTACTCAGCTTTGCCTGTGAAATAGGATTAAAATAGGTCTCAAATCTGTTGAGATTAAAAAATTTGAGTGGGCTAACTATTTTTTAAAATGTAAGTATATGCAATTGGACTACTCTGGGTAAGTTTGTAACAAACTTAGAAGCATCCAGAAGGTGCTGGTAGGTACCTTTACCTTTTACTCTGCTTTGAACTGGGTTACCTGAGTCCACACTGTCATATAATCCAGTTCAATGTGGAGGGGCAGGGTTGGATCTATAAAATATGTAGGATTTTCTCAGTGGACCAGTAAGTCCAAGGATGATTTTTCTAGAGCAGGGCTGTCCAACTTCTTCCAGCCTAAGGGCCGGAATTCTGGTCACTGATCACCTGGGGGGCCGCAGGTGATCAGTGAGCGGGGGCGGGACAGGCCTGTTCTAGAGGTACAATTTGAAAAACTTTGCCAATCTGAAATTGATGAGCATGGCTGTCGCTTTGTACTGTACCTTGTGATCCTGGATGGTTTCTTGAAGGGGCAGAACTTCACATGTCTTGTGCTTCCCAAATAATTTACATATGCCACAGATGGATTGCCGACATCTTACACAGTAAACGTTTAATATATTATTCTTATGATATCTGCATGTTGAGTAGTTACGGTCCTCTAGTGGGCTGGAGGAAGCAGAAGCAGAAGCATTGTTCTGGGTGGCGTCTCCCCTGGGGGTTTAGAAGAGCAGGTAAAATGGCAGAAATCTCCATATATATTTTTGTTCAGTCCGTTTAATATAGACAGCAAAACTATGGCTCCCACAACCACCAAACTTGACAACCGACTGGACCATTACACTAGGTACAGACAACGCCAAAAACACCGGACCTACATACCTCCCAACACCCCAAAAAACAATCCCCAAAAAACTGTCAGCGGAACTCCCAACCCAGCCTCTCCGCTGCCAGCGAGAACTTTTAGAACGTTGAGGGCCGAGGGAGGGGGCCGGGCCGGGAGAAGGAGCAGCCTCCCTTGCTCCTCCTTAGCCCCTCACACACACACACACACCAGGGAGGGAAAAGTGACAGGAGGAGCTCTGCCGGCGCTTTGCTTCATTACAAAGCCAGGCAGCGCTTTTCCCTCCCTGATGTGTGTATGTGTGAGAGAGAGAGAGGAGAGGGAGGGAGGAGAGAGAGAGACAGCCACACAGGGCCTTGGGAAAGGAGAGCTCCGAGGAGGCAGCAGCACGAAAAGGGCAGAAGAGGAGGAGGAGGAGGAGAGACAGCGAGAGAAGGCAAAAACAGAGGGAGGGAGGCCACACTCTCTGCACACACAATAGTAGTAAGGAATGGTAGGTTATGTCAAACTCAAAAGTGACAGGTGGCCACGCCTGTAGCACCCATGGGCCCGTTCGTGCCACGGGGGGGGGGGTGAGGCGCCGGGGGTCCCGGTGGCATTGGGACCCGCACAGGCTGGAAGGGACTCGGAGGATGAGTTGGAAGGCCCAGAGCAAGATTGGTCAGCCGTGCCTTTGCCCAGTTCACCTGTAGAGAGTTTAGCCTGGGATCTTGAGTGGGAGCATTCTCCCGGGGAAGGAGCGGGCCAGGTGGAGATGGGAGGCAGCGAAGCAGATAGTTATGAATTCCCAAACGGCCGAGGTTCCCAAGAGCTGGCCGGGCAGCAGATGGAGGCTAGCGGATGGGAAACTCCGGGGGAGGCTGCTTCTCAGGAAGATAGCGATACTGGACTGGAAGAGCAGGGCCGTTCTCATAACAGGCGCAGGGACATAGAGGAGGGCAGGAGGAGCTGGCATCTGTCCCTAGACCGTCACCGTTCGGAAAGTAGAGACTGGAGACGCCGGCCCTAGATCGTCGGGTTCCAGGCCGAGGGATTAAGAACGGCCCGTGTGGGAACTGATCGCAGTTCTCCGGCCACGTCTGATCTGAAGGGCGTTGAAGCGGAGTGAATCCTGGAGCCTAGTTTGGCTCGCCTTGACCAAGACCTTGCCTTGATTCCGGTCGCATTGGTGCGGATCCCTTGTTTTGTTCCTGGATAGAATCCGGGAGCCTTGCCAAGCTTTTGACCAGTTGCCTTTGAAACTACCTTTTGGAACTTTACTTACTTTACTGAACTGCAGCTTCGTGCTGATTGCTTTATTCTATGAACTTTCTAAGTGAATTGCATTTTTGGATTTGTTTTATACAATAAACATAGTTAGCCTTTGCTACGTCTCCGTGTGTGTGTTAAAGGGGCAGTTCTAAGTCGGTGATTGTGACAGTTGGCCGGAGAACTCCACGAACCCCTTTTCGCACCACGGGACGTACCAGGAACCGCCGGCAGCGCATCCAGGCTCCCATCGTCCCCACCGTCGCCATGGCAAACCTGACGGATCAGCAGGTGGCGGCGTTGCAGCAGGAGGTGGCGGAGTTGCGAACCGAGCGGGCAGCACCCGTCGGTGAATGCCCGGCACGTTTCAATGGACATCCGGCGGCGGTGGAAGTTTTTATTGCCCAGGTAATGGATGTACCTGGAGCTGCGTCCAACGAGTTTGCCACCCCGAGCCCAGGTCGGATTCGTGTTCAACTGCATGGAGGGGACGGCGGCGACTTGGGCAACCTCCCTCCTCAACGCAGTGTCTCCTCATGTGGCTACTTTGCAAACTTTTTGGCGGCGATCCGGGCGACCTGGGGACCCCCCGTCAACGAGGACCTGGCGGAACGGGATTTGGCACGGCTGACCATGAAGGACATGACATTGGCCCAGTATATTTCCCGTTTCCGAGTGTTGGCCAGCCAGACCAAGTGGGAAGTGGCGGCCTTACGCTACACGTATCTAGCGGGACTCTCGTCCGAGCTTCAACAACAGATGTTACAGTTGCCCCGGCCGGCCGACCTGGAGGAGGCCATCGCCTTGAGTCTGCGGGCGGAGGCGGCCACGCAACACAAGAGAAGGTGGGGGGGCGGCCCGACAGAGAAACCGCCGAACAAGCGGGAGGCCGGGACCGGCCAATTTGTGCCCCGCCAGATCCCTGCTCCCACCCCTTTTGTGGATGATTCTGAACCGATGCAACTGGGTACGGTGCGGCCTAAAGTAGATGCCGCCGAAAAGGCTCGGCGCCAAAGACTCAACCTTTGTTGGTACTGTGGGGGCCCGGGTCATTTTTCTCGTGATTGCCCCCAGAAACCGCGGGGGAAGACCCCTCGGGCCTCTGCAGCGGTGGCCACCGCCCCGGAGCCTGAGGAAGCTCTTCAGGCGGCGGGGGAAGGGTCCGGCCGAGTGTAAGAGGGTTCGCTCACTCGGCCGCCGTCGCCCATCTTCCTCCGGAACCCAAGACTGGACAACTGTTCCTTGTTATGGTCACCCTCTGGTCTCCCGAGAAGGGGCCGATGATGGTCCATGCCATGATCGACTCGGGGGCTACCAACAACTTCATTGACGCCGACTATGCCCAGTCTGCTGGACTACAATTTCTGGATCTTCAAGAGCCCAAGGGCGTTCAGACTATTGATGGGCGGCCCTTGAAAGCTGGGGCTGTGACCCAGTATACCGCTCCCACCAGGATGTGGACTAGTTCTCACCACGAAGAGATTTCCTTTCTCCTGACCAAGCTGTCGGACTTTCCTATTGTGTTGGGGGTCGTGTGGCTGACGCTCCATGATCCCCAGATCTCCTGGGCCAAGAGACAGCTTGTTTTTGCTTCTGACCACTGCCAGAGCCACTGCATGATGGCCCGGGCGTGTGCGGCGCAGGAGGTGACTACGGTGGCTACGCTGCCCAAGAAGTACGCTGGCTTTTGGGACGTTTTCAGCGAGAAGGAGGCGGAGCGGCTACCGCCGCACTGGCCCTATGACTGTGCCATTGATTTGGAACCCGGAGCCCCGATCCCGAGGGGGAGGCTTTACCCCCTCTCGGACCCGGAGCAGCAGGCCCTTCGCGATTTCCTGGACGAAAACCTGCGGAAGGGGTTCATCCGCCCCTCGCAGTCCCCGGGGGGCGCCCATCCTGTTTGTCAAGAAAAAGTCAGGGGAACTGCGGTTGTGTAATGACTATCGGAGCTCAACAAGATCACGATCCGCAACCGCTACCCCTTGCCCCTGATCCCGAGCTTGCTGGAACGGATGCGGGCGCCAAGGTCTTCACGAAACTGGACCTCCGGGTGCCTATAATCTTGTCCGGATTCGGTCAGGGAGATGAGTGGAAGACTGCCTTCCAGACCAAGTGGGGCAGTTTCAATACCTGGTGATGGGATTCGGTTTGTGCAATGCCCCCGCCTGTTTCCAACACTTCATGAATGACATTTTCCGAGACCTGCTGGATCGCTATCTGGCCGTCTATCTTGATGATCTGCTGATTTTTTCTCCGGATCAGGCCACCCATGACCGCCACGTCAGGGAAGTGCTCCAGAGACTGCGGGCCCACGGGCTCTATGCCAAGCTGGAGAAGTATGCGTTTGATCTGCGTGAGGTGGACTTTCTGGGCTACCGTATTTCCTCCACGGGCATTGCCATGGATGACACCAAGATCCAGGCTGTTGTTGACTGGGCAGCCCCGGCCAGCAAGAAGGACATTCAACGTTTTCCTGGGCTTTGCCAACTAATACAGAAAGTTCATTCCTGTCTTTGACAAGTGGGCTGATCCGATCACCCAGTGCGTGCGGGGTAAGGTGCCCTTCCGTGGACGCGGGAGGCGGATGCGGGTTCCGGCGGCTGAAGCAGCTGTTCACCACTCAGCCGCTTTTGCAGCACTCCCAACCCCCGCACTCCCTTCATCGTGCAGGCTGACGCTTCTGATGTAGCAGTGGGAGCGATCCTGCTACAACCACAGGGGACGGACTTGTTGCCCTGCGCCTACTATTCCCGGCAGCTCACGGCGCCGGAGAAGAACTATACCATTTGGGAGAAGGAGCTCCTAGCCATCAAGGTGGCGTTTGAAGTCTGGAGACACCTCCTGGAAGGGCCAAATTCAGGTGGAAGTTCATACCGACCACCGGAATTTGGAGCACTTGAAGTCTCAGCGCAAATTGAACCAGAGGCAACAGAGATGGTCCCTGTTCTTGAGCGCTTCAATTTCCGCATTCACTATGTGACCCCAAGCAGACCAAGCAGCGCCGGCGGCCCCGCCCGGCCCTGTGGAGAAGCGGCCGTTGCGTGTGGGGGTTCACGCCCGCCAACGGGACGACCCTTGGGTGCCAGAGCAGCTGACCATTGGGGTGCATGCTCCGTTTCAGGTGAGAAACGGGGTGCTCTATCACCGTGACTCTGTTTATGTTTCTCCCCGCCCTGAGCGGGGACATTCTAAAGCTTTGCCATGACACCAAGGCAGCGGGACATTTTGGGCTCTTTAAGACTCTGCAGCTGGTCCCCACGGGACTTTTGGTGGCTTAAAGTGCGGAGGGATGTGGAGGACTATGTGGGATCCTGCCCCGTGTGTCACCGGGCTAAGAACCAGGGGGCAAGCCGTCGGGTTGCTCCAGCCCCCTCCCAACCCCCTCCGCCCCTTGGACGATGATTTCGGCCGATTTCATCACCGACCTCCCCAAGTCCAAGGGCTTCACCACGATCCTGGTCGTGGTGGATTGTTTCACCAAGATGGGACACTTCATCCCCTGTGTGGGGGTGCCTACTGCCAAGGAGACTGCTGATATGTTTGTGCAACATGTGTTTCGCTGCATGGACTTCCACAGAGCTTGGTGACGGACGGGGCACACAATTCACTTCCCAGTTCTGGAAGGCTGTCCAGAAGTTGCTGGGGATTGATGTGCGGATGTCCACGGCTCACCACCCGCAGACCGATGGGCAAACCGAAAGGGTTAATGCCACTTTGGAGCAGTACCTGCGCTGCTATGTCAACTATCAGCAAAAAAAACTGGGCGTCCTTGTTGTCTTTGGCAGAGTTTGCTTACAACAATGCGACGCAGGAATCCATCAAAGAGACTCCTTTCTTTGCTAACTATGGACACCACCCTCGGTTCTACCCTCCGGTGGACCCGTCTGGGGAAGTTTCGGAGGCTAAGGATTGGCTCCGAGAGCTCACTGCGCTTCAAGACTTGCTACATACTCAATTGGACCAGGCGAAGGCCGCCTACAAGCGGATGGCTGATCGGCGGCGCCAGGAGGGTCCTGAGATCCTGGTGGGGGATAAAGTTTGGCTGTCCACCAAGAATTTGCCCACGCAGCGCCCCAGCCGCAAGTTGGATGCGCGGTTTTTGGGACCTTACAAAGTCTTGGAGAAGGTGGGGCCTGTTTCCTTCAAACTACAGCTCCCAGCGGACATGAAACTCCACCCGGTGTTTCATCGCTCCTTGCTCCGCCCGGGCGGGGGTGCGGCCTGACGTGACGCAGCCGCCTCCTCCCCGTGATGCGGGAGGGCGGAGGGAGGTCGAGGTGCAGGACATCTTGGATGCCCGCCTCCGTTACAGGAAGTTGGAGTACTTCATCGACTGGAAAGGTTTTGGCCCGGAAGAACGTGCTTGGGTCAAGGCTCGAGATGTACACGCGCCGGAGTTGGTGGCTCGTTTCCACCGCAAGTATCCTGACAAGCCCAAGCCCCGGGGGCGGCCCAGGGGGGGCCCTGAGGGGGGGGGATAGTGTAGCACCCATGGGCCCGTTCGTGCCACTGGGGGGGGGGGGGTGAGGCGCCGGGGGTCCCGGTGGCATTGGGACCCGCACAGGCTGGAAGGGACTCGGAGGATGAGTTGGAAGGCCCAGAGCAAGATTGGTCAGCCGGGCCTTTGCCCAGTTCACCTGTAGAGAGTTTAGCCTGGGATCTTGAGTGGGAGCATTCTCCCGGGGAAGGAGCGGGCCAGGTGGAGATGGGAGGCAGCGAAGCAGATAGTTATGAATTCCCAAACGGCCGAGGTTCCCAAGAGCTGGCCGGGCAGCAGATGGAGGCTAGCGGATGGGAAACTCCGGGGGAGGCTGCTTCTCAGGAAGATAGCGATACTGGACTGGAAGAGCGGGGCCGTTCTCATAACAGGCGCAGGGACATAGAGGAGGGCAGGAGGAGCTGGCATCTGTCCCTAGACCGTCACCGTTCGGAAAGTAGAGACTGGAGACGCCGGGCCCTAGATCGTCGGGGTTCCAGGCCGAGGGATTAAGAACGGCCCCGTGGGAACTGATCGTCAGTTCTCCGGCCACGTCTGATCTGAAGGGCGTTGAAGCGGAGTGAATCCTGGAGCCTAGTTTGGCTCGCCTTGGACCAAGACCTTGCCTTGATTCCGATTCGCATTGGTGCGGATCCCTTGTTTTGTTCCGGATAGAATCCGGGAGCCTTGCCAAGCTTTTGACCAGTTGCCTTTGAAACTACCTTTTGGAACTTTACTTACTTTACTGAACTGCAGCTTCGTGCTGATTGCTTTATTCTATGAACTTTCTAAGTGAATTGCATTTTTGGATTTGTTTTATACAATAAACATAGTTAGCCTTTGCTACGTCTCCGTGTGTGTGTTAAAGGGGCAGTTCTAAGTCGGTGATTGTGACAGTTGGCCGGAGAACTCCACGAACCCCTTTTCGCACCACGGGACGTACCAGGAACCGCCGGCAGCGCATCCAGGCTCCCATCGTCCCCACCGTCGCCATGGCAAACCTGACGGATCAGCAGGTGGCGGCGTTGCAGCAGGAGGTGGCGGAGTTGCGAACCCGAGCGGGGCGGCACCCGTCGGTGAATGCCCCGGCACGTTTCAATGGACATCCGGCGGCGGTGGAAGTTTTTATTGCCCAGGTACGGATGTACCTGGAGCTGCGGCCCAACGAGTTTGCCACCCCCCGAGCCCAGGTGGGGTTCGTGTTCAACTGCATGGAGGGGACGGCAGCGACTTGGGCAACTTCCCTCCTCAATGCAGTGTCTCCTCATGTGGCTACTTTGGACACTTTCCTGGCGGCGATCCGGGCGACCTGGGGACCCCCCGTCAACGAGGACCTGGCGGAACGGGATTTGGCACGGCTGACCATGAAGGACATGACATTGGCCCAGTATATTTCCCGTTTCCGAGTGTTGGCCAGCCAGACCAAGTGGGAAGTGGCGGCCTTACGCTACACGTATCTAGCGGGACTCTCAATAGTGTACAACAAAAATATTTAATAATACAACAATGATGGAGATAATGATAGGGATGATAAAAATACTAGAACAAATCATTGTGACATTAAATGTAACAGACCTTTACAGCTCATACATAAAATGGGACATGAAGATATTCTAGCTCCATTGTAGGGTAGAGTAAACATGGTAGTCTCTAAAGACTTCTTGAAGTCTTGTAATGCCGACAACTCATTGAAGAGTGTTTCCCAGTTAGGAGGATGAGACTACTGAAAAATGTATTGCACCCATGAACTACCTGAGAAATTACTTTGACTGGATACAGTAGTAAGATTTTTTCATGTTAATCTCAGAATATTGGTAGGCCTGTAAGGATGAAAGCTAGATTGTTTAGTGTAGGATAGGCAAAATATGTCCTCTGGATGACATATGGACAGCGGTGTTTTTATTGCTTAAAAAAAACCCACTGGAATTGGCAGTTCAACTTCTAAACATATTTCAGAACAGAGAATTTAAGAAACTACGAAACAATACATTCCTGATAACTAGTTAAAGGAACGAGGGAGACTTCAAACCACCATCCATCCCTCAGAAATTCTCATCAAACATGCTCAATGTAATTACATCCTATATACTACTCCCATTGCATTAACCACCACACCCTAATTACAGGGGCATAAGTCTTTTACAGGTAGTTAGGCCAGAGGTATTAACTTTGCTATCACTTAGAACAGTGTTTCTCAACCAGTGTGCCGTGGCACACTAGTGTGCCGTGAGTGATCATCAGGTGTGCCGCGGGAAAAGCTCTCTGCCCCCCTTCCTTCCCCCCTCCTCCTGCCGAACTCCTGCTGCTTGGGGGAGGAGGAGGAAGGGCCGGGCAGCGGCGAAGAAAAAATAAGAAGGGACCAGGGCACCGCCTCCTTCAGCTATTTCCCCAACCAGCCTCCAATCCGCCATGACTCCCGCCCCTTACTTGTTGAAGCCGCGCAGAGGAGGAGCCCCACCTACTGAAGCCCGTCCACTACTCATACTCCTCCTCTGTAGGAGAGCTGAAGCTGGGGGAGGGGGGCATGACGCAGCCTGGCTCTGCCCCCTCCCCCCGGCTTCAGCACTCCCACAGCTTCATGGGAAGAAGGGGCCGGGGTGCCGCCTCCTTCGGCTGTTTCCCCAGCCAGCCTCCAATCCGCCATGACTCCCACCATGACTCTCGCCCCTCGCTCGCTGAAGCCGCGCGGAGGAGCCCCGTCTACTGAAGCCCGTCCACCGCTCATGCTTCTCCTCTGTGAGAGAACAGAAGCCGGGGGAGGGGGCGGGGCATGGTGTGGCCTGGCTCTGCCCCCTCCCCCAGCTTCAGTGCTCCCACAGCTTTGCCAGCCTTGAGGGGGCAGTGCCAAGCCAGCGGTGGAAGAGCCAGCACACTGCTGGCTTGGCACTGCCCCCTCAAGGCTGGCGGCTGTGGGAGAACTGAAGCCGGAGGGGAGGGGCGGGGCATGGCGTGGCCTGGCTCCTCCCCCCCCCGGCTTCAGCACTCCCAACAGCTGCTCCCAGCAGGCCACCATCCCCCAGCCATTCTTTACTGTGTTACAGTGTCATTTTATGTCATTTTGGTTGGTGGTGTGCCCCGGATTTTTTTAATGTTAAAAGTGTGCCGCGGTTCAAAAAAGGTTGGGAAACACTGACTTAGAAAATGTCATTTCCAAATCCTGACAACATTGAGTGAATCTCTGAATGAACACATGCTCTTGAAATATTCTAGTCTTAACAATTGTCACCATATGGAATTAAGCTTGCAAAGAATTATCATTATGTAATAAAACATGGCAGGGTTTTTAATTCGAGAGAAAGCAAATTACATTTATTAAAAGCAAGAAAACTAGGGATGCAGTGAGTACATTTTCTCACAGAGATTGCATATCAGGTAAAAACTGTTTGTAATGTTCATGCCATCTAGCTATTTACAATGATGAGCATTCCCTTTGGGAAAAGAGGGACTTCTGCACTTAAAAATTAAATGTTGGTGCCTATTAATATCTTACTTAAGAAAAAAATAACCTGGACCTCTGCTTACACAGCAGTTGGGAAAAGCATGACATCCTGTCATGATCACTCACAGCCTTTTGTTACACAGCAGCTTGGAAAAACATGACATCTTCTTCCTCTGCCATTCCTCACTGGAAAAGTTAAGACTGGACCTCTGCAACAATGCATTTAGGAAAAACATGACATCCTGTCCAAGATGTTTTTAACAATACAACATCTGGACTGTGTCATGATATCCTCCTGTTAATGGAGAAAATAGTTTTGAATGCAGAAATTTTATTATAAAAGAAGCAGTTCCAGTATCATCTTAAATCAGGCTTCTGAACAGACGCTTCTGCTGCTTGGACTATTGGTAAGTTACTTTTTTCTTTCTTTCTCCCTCTCTCCTTTCTTCCATCCCCATTCCTTCCTCCTACCTTCCTTTCCCCTATGTCTTCACTGTCTTCCTTCTTCCCCGTCATTCCTTCCTTTCATTTACCTCTCTCCCCATGACATTAGAAAACAGGAATGTATTCCGACTCATTGCTTACAGTAGATCTAAGCTCTTTTTTCTGCTTATGCGACTCCTTCCAGCTTCCCATCACATCTGTAACAAACTTAAAATATTGCCACTCCACCATGCACAAGCCTTCCTGCACAGTAGAGCTAGATTATTCCATCACATTCAGATGGTTAACAGAGGTTAGCGAGTCCTGTATTTATATATCTATCTATTTATATCGCTTTCTAAGAAAGTGCATATTAATGTTTACCTTAAAAGAATGTGTAAATGGTGCTATCAAGAAATCTGATAAATTTTAGCAGTTTTTGTGTACCAGTTCAAATGTATGAGATTTTTTTTCTATTGGAAACAAATAAACAGTCTTAAAGCATTAAATTGGTAGATTTTAGTATTTAACAGTGAAAGTAATCCATATGTCAAAGTTTCATTGGAAATTTTTTCATGTTGGGGCACACAAATTACAGCGCACATACTGACACCTTTTTGCACAAATGTATACAAACATTCCCCTTTATGGTTTTCCCCAAGGCAAGATGTCTACAAGATCAGGATACTATGAAATCAGAGGCAGACTTGCTTGAAGAAAAGTTTTATTACAACAGGAAAGCACTGGTCACATAGCAAGACTGGTGGTTCTTCAGGGGGCAAAAATAATCTTAAACTGTCTGTGTATGGTGCGCAAGAACCCATACTTGTAAATTACTGCATGCTTTGTTAAATAATTTTAAAACTTCACTGGGAGGAAAGTGAATTAGCCTTAATTATCTTAAAAGTTTTTCCCTCCTTGGTTCTGTTTGTTTTCTCATAGGCATTAATATACATAGTTAGTTGCAGTTGTATGTCAGTGACATTTATACATTTGGTAAGTATTATTGGCATTTAATGATTCTCATAAGAATGTATAACAGTTCATTAAAGTTTCATGGTACTTAAAGTACTAAATATCAGAATTCATAAATATATGGCCTGTCTCTAACAAAAATAATAATAAAATAAAATAAAATTCAATGACATGAACTGTGTTTACATAAAATATTAAGAATAACGCAGTTTGAACTAATCCAGAAAGAATATTATAGAAGTGCTTCCTACATGGGTATATAGAAAGGCAAAAGTATCTAGCCATGTGTATTTTTAAAATAAATAGCTTTATACCTTATTGATATAGGACAGTTGCCCTACTGTAATGGGGATCTCTAGATAGTGCTGATGTGAAAGCCTAGACATTTTTAATACAATGAATGGGTCTGAGGCATATATAACTATCTATTTTGGCAGTGCTCTGGAGAAAAGCCTATTTGTATTTGAGAAACATCTGCCTTCCTAACCCTTCACTGCTGAGTTTTCTTATGAATCTGTTACAACAGTCTTTGTCAACATATTTCTAAAGGGGGCAAAACTTCAGAGAGTTAGGGTGGTACAGTGGTTTGAGCTTTGAAGACCATTGTTTGAACCCTGCTCAACTATGGAAACCCTCTGGGTGCCAGACATACTCTCCCAAGGTAGTAATGTACAGTTTTCTCTAATATCAAGGGTAGAAAGTACAACTGTAAATGTGTGCATGACGCGATCCAGCCATAATTAAGCTCAGTGAAACTTACTCCAAAGTAAATATTTTGCTAATGCTCAGTCATTTATTACATTGACTGGATTTTTGCATAGTATTTTCACCCCATCATCCTGGACAAACAAAATATCACCCCAAAAGAACATAATATTTGTAATCATTAGCATTCTTATTGGAGTTTTTTAATCATTACAAAATGTACCTTCAGAGTTTTCTATTTAAGGGTTATTTAAACTTCAAAATTAGATTTCTTACTGATTTATTTTCAGCTAATGCATGTTATAAGTCTACATTGTGCAGTCTTGTTACAATACTTGGAAGGCTATATGAAATACAAAGCTTACTGGTGAAATAAGAGCATTTTGCTTCTACCAGGAAAAGTTAAGTTTTTTCTCCACTAGAAAGGATTATGATGGAAAACCTATAGTTTAGAAAGAAAGCTGCAAAAGTGTATACTGGGTTAGTAATTGCTGGGTTTCATCCCTGACTGCACAAGTCTCCAGTCCTCAATGAGGAGAGTTAGCATAGATAGGTGTGGGATTCCTTTGCCCATTTCCTATAGCAAGCTTACCTCAAGAAGGGGTTTTCCTATTCACCCTGCATGCCTAAACTCCTGTTCAATCCTCTTAAATGGAACTCAATCCTGGCTCACGGCATGTAAGTTTCTGTTGCATATAAATCTTGCATTCTGCACTCTGCTATATTTTTGGTGGAATCACCTCCAAGGAGGGTTATTTTTGAGCCTAACAGCTCTTGATTCCCAACAGTAATTCTTAACTATTTTCATTCTCAAAGGAAGCAAAGGAGTGATTTTCTTCTTGCGGCAATACAAGTATTTGAAAGTGGCACATTTTAATAATAATCCACAATTCAGGATTTTCTATACAACTATTTTTTGCTCATTAAATAGTATTTCTATGTAGAAATCATAGAATCACAGAGTTGGACAAGACCACAAGGTCCATCCAGTGCAATCCCCTGCCATGCAGAAGTACATTGGATTTGTGAATTAATGCTATATCAAGATATTTTTAATTCTATATTTTAATTTTAAAGGTCTATGTTTTATGTTTAATATGATTTTAAGGTTTAACTTATAGGTTCTCGTTTTAGGTATGGCCGAGCCAGGAAGCCCAAATCCAGGAGATCAAACAGCAGGGAGTCCCCAATATCCCACTTGGCCCATGGCCTAAGTTGCACCAGTACCAGACCCTTTTTTTTCCTTCTGCCCCACCCAGTTCCATAGTTCACCACACCAACTTCGTCCCTCCCAGTACACCCAGCCACCATTGCTTCCCCTCACCCCAACTACACAACATTTGCACAGCCAATAGTACATGAAGAACATTTTAAGCAAGTCCCACAGCATAGCAATAAAACCAGGACACCCCCCCCCCCAGCACCACCAAAACCCACACATGGCAACCCCACATTAAACCCCATAAACAGACCACAGCAAGTCCAAAAGCCAAAATACATTTTCCCTCCCATTCAGTTCCCAGAGCACCAATGCATACATCAGAAATACTTCATCTAACATTGCATAAACAATAGAATATAACATTTCCCCCAGCGCCCACACAATCCCATAACATTGCCATAACCCACACAATCCCATAAGCCAACCCCTGCACAAAAATCACAAACTCTCTTCCATGCCACTAAGCCACAACAGACTGGCTACTCTCCACCCAGGCCTGTGCAAGGCCACTGCAGTACCACCACCCACCACTAGGGCCGAAACGCCCGTCCCTGCCCTCACCGCCATAAGATAAAAAGCCCAAAACAACCCAAACACTTCAAAAACAAACAAAACAATAAACAAGACCTTCCCCCTGTTCCTACCTTTGGTCTCCGCCCCCTCACCGATCGTCCGTGCTGCAACCGGCCTCTAACGGGGGCCCGGCGAGCGGACGGCACCTTCTGCACACCCGCTCGCCCCGTCGCCATCTTGGGAAAGTGGGGGCCCTTACCGAGGGTGGGGGCTAGGAGCGGAGCGATCCGCGGATAAGTGAGATCAGCCATAGGAAGTGTGGATTCAGTATCCACACTTTGGAAGTGTCCCTGATTTGCCCCGTGGTGGTCCCAAAGCACTCTGCCTCTTCCCCCTATCTTGACTCTGCTCTTTCGTCTCCCCATTTCCCCCTCCCTCGGCCTGGGGGAAGCCCAGGGAAGCAGCCGCTTGCAAACAGCGGCTTGGCTCAACAGCCGGCGCTCTCTCTCGGTTCATCTGAGGACAATCGCCCCCACCTTTTTTCGCATTCAGTCCCATTCGCTCTGCAGCAATAACGAGTCCAAAACCGGCAGCGGGTCAACGGCTTTGGACTATAGGGATCCTGAGGGGGGGGGAACGGGACCCCAAGCCTTCTGACAACAAGGGGGCCTGGGAGCTCAAGTACTACAACTCTCTTTTCTCTGCTTTTTTTTAACCACTTCTTTCCTGGACAAACTCAAGGTCCCTTTTGCTGGCTGGAAGCTGCCAGAGGGACCCAAACGGAACATCCATGGACTATGGGGGGAGGAAAGATGCCTTTGCCTCGGTGGATCGCCTCCAGGAGAGGTGGGAAGAGGGATCCATGCGAGTAGGGGGGCCCCAAGACTCCCCACCCTCGTCTGTGCCAGCTGGGACTTGAAGTTCACCAAGGACACTCCCCAGTTGAACATTCCCAGCCTGTTCCCTTCTGACCACATGGACTTTGTGACTCTTTTTGCCAATCTACTGCACTCCAGGGGCCATTCTGCCCCTCAGGACTTTGTAGTTTCCCCAAGGACGCTTCTTCACTTGGACCTTTCCTGCTTTCTCCTCTCACATCATGGACCCTCAGACTTTGCTGCTTGGCACCCCAGCCCCAAAGGCTCTACAGTTCCCAAGGACAAGGAGGACTACAACTCCCAGGAAGTGCCTGTTTTGAAGATCATTACTCTGGGAGCAACAGCTGCATGGGAATGTATTTGGGGATCTCTGTATTGTATTGTCTTGTACTTTGTACCCCTCATGTGTTCCCTTTTTGTGTCAATGTAACGTCTAAGATAAAAGCCCTCAGCAGAGCGTTCCAAAGATGAACAGAACAAGTAACCCACTTTCCTATCCATTTTGCCTTGCACAAATAATAATCTGGGGAGGGACGTTGGGTTTCTTCGAGGGGATGAGGATCACCCTCTATGCCCAAGGCTTCCCCGCATATATCCCTCTCATCTTCGGAGCTTGGCCAATGGGAAGGGAATATGTAAGGTCATCTAGTCAAACCCCAAAACATGGTTGATTCATGCGGGCTTCGGACCCCGCAGTCAGCCCTAATAACTATCTCTCAGGACCACTCTAAGCTAAGCAACCATGCTTCCAAACTCAGCCAGGGCCCTCTTTGCGGAGAGTTCCCTGGTAAACAAATAATACATTTTCTGGCCATATGATGCCTTTTTCTCCAATATGGGGGAAGGTCAGGTGTTCTGTGGAACATAGAGTCCGCCATTATGAGCCTGGATTCCCCCGCTCGTGTCCCCCTTGGCCTCGGAGCTGGACCCCCAAGGGATCATGGGCTTTAGCAAACCCAAGTCACTCTACCACCCCATAGCTGGACCTGAGTGGGCTTGAACCCCGCTTGCCAGCTGCAATAACTTATACTTTGGCCATTTTGAACTGAGAAATCATGCTTCCCGCTAGACTGAAACTCTCAACACAAAGGAGTTTCAGCCCAGGACAAAAGACTCCCATTAAGGCACTCAGGACAAACAATAAACAGGAAGGTGGGCTTTCACATCGAAGGCCCTCCAGCCGCAGGGTATCTCAGCCATAAGTTACTTCCTCCACCCAGCCGTTTCTCCCTTTGTGTCTTTTCCCGCCTTGCTAGCTAGCTAGGATAGGCCAGTTCAAATCTTGGCGCGCTTCTCTTATTGGCCAAAAGCGCGCGGTCTCCTCCTGGCTCAGCTGACTTTGACAGCCAGGCCAATCAGCTGAAGCTACACGTGGAAGGGGAAGGCGCCTGATTTAAATGTAAATGACTGCTTTTGACTGCTTTTCTATATATTGGACTGCTTCTCCATTAAAGACTATGCTTTTTGCCTTTGGATTCCTGGCTGTGGCATTGCATCCTATTCAGCTGAATTAGATTCTTCTCTCGGTAATGGCGTTCTTCCGTCTGGGTGAGCATTGATCTGGGTTTCTTTGGGATTTGTAGTTCTGGGAAGATCATCCAGATTTTGGGCCTCGATCCTCGCTTTTAGGGGTGGCCTGGGCTCTCTCCCCTTAAGGGAAGGCCCCAAAACGTGGTTTCGGTAACAGATTTTGGCGACTTGTACGAAGGGACTTTTTAGGCTTGAAATCTGAAAATTCCTCTTCCAAATTATCAAGCCCGAATTCCTCAAGTGAGAAAGCCTAGTATCAGGGTCCTGGGGAAAAACTGAGGAGCTTGGCCACTCAGGGCTTCTTTCTGCCCACTCAGACTTTTCCTCTTGGGCACTGAACTGGGGCTTTGGCACAAAGGGAAAGAAAGGAAGTGCCTGGGACTTCCATTAGGAACGACGCCACCGAGAGAAGAGGGGAAAGGGGGGAAAAATAAAGAAGCAAAACGTCGGTTGTGCATTGTGGGCAGGTGGGAGGTTGCTGGGAGTCTTGGTGGCCCTGGGGCCTCGGTGTAACAAAGTCCTGCCCCTCTGGCACGTACATCTGGCATCTTAGGCGGCAGGGGGCAGCCTGTCCTTGCTAGTTGCAGTTCGGAGGAGGTGACAGAGCGGTGGGTACTAGACCTGCAGGGCCTCTGAAGACCCTTCCTGAAGGACAGCTTTCTATTTTGGGCGTGGGCGAACCTTAGAGTGAAGTTTTTAAACGTTTTGGACCACTCCTCTATTAACTGGAAGCGCGGGCCAGGGCCAGGGGCTTACGGCTTTTTGAAAAATGGGAAATTGCCTCACCCGCCGAAGATGTCCGCCCCACGACTTTCACCTCTAGGGACGCTCTTGGCCGAGTTGGGGCGGGATAGGGACGAGGTCCCTTGTTTTGCCAAGATGATCAAGTTGTGCACTAAGAAGTGGCCTTTGTTGTCTCTCAAGGGAGGCCAGAGATGGCCCACCTATGGCAGTTTGGATGAGCAGCTGATTCTTCAGCTGCTCACCAAGCTATCTGAGGAGGGAAGGCATTTGGATCTTGCCTACGCTGCGCTCTTTTTAGACTTGAGCCGTGGAAGAGAGATTGACAGGATTGGGTCCCGAGTTCAGGTGTGCAAGGAACTCGGAAACCCGGAGAATTCTGCCAAAGGATCTCCCACAGACCCCCTCTCCGCACGAGAGGATGACCCTTCCCCCGAAACACATTCTTGCTCCCCTTCCCATCGCCCAAATGTGCCCACCGGCACGGCTAGGCGACCCCTCTCCCCAGCCCTTTGTCCCCATGTCCTTCGTCCGCCCCTCCTTCGCCCCCACCCAGGAGACCCCCTCCAGGGATCCCAGGCGCCCCCGCCAGCCCAAGCCCTCCACAGAGCCCAAGAACGCTGCCTTTCTTGCCTTCTGGGGCCCTTCCGCATTCCACCTCCCTTCCTGAGCCGGCAACAGCTGTTGCCGGCATCCCATTGCCTGCCACACCTCCCCGGCCGGCTGATCCAGCAGCTGGTCCGAACATTCCACCACCCATCACTGCACTGAGGCCTATTCCTTCTTCCCTGTTCTCCTTCCTCCTCGATCAAGCCTTCTCCCCTCTCCCCCTTTCTGCCATAGCCAGATCCCTGGCCACCAGGAGGGGTCTGTTGACCTATGCCTCCACCCCAGCACTGGTAGGGCCTGATCAGACTCCTGCCAGGCCCTCCTTCACCCCATCTCTACCTGTTTCTCAGTCCTCCTCGCTCCCAGAGATTTTTCCCTTGCCCCCCGCTCCCTCTCCTTCCCAGTCAAGATACCCACCAGAACTCCACATCCCACCCAGGGTCACTGGCCTTGGACCTTCTCCTTTCCATGCTCCCTCTTTCCTCTCCCCACACCATGAAGTCCTGTCCTACGGCCCTCCTCCCTTTGTCCCCTCATTCCTCTCTGCCCCTGCAACGGAACCTCAGAGGGGATTTTCAGTGCTTCCTCCCTTTTGAGTTGGAAGAGGAAGATCCAGAATGGGGAGAAGATATTCTGGATGACCTCTTCCATTGCCCACTCCTAGGAATTGGAACTTTGCCAAAGTGTTTTAGAATTTTCTTCCTTTCCCTCCCCATCCTCTTAAGAAATCCATTTTCCTCCCATGTTCATGATTCCAAATTTCGCCTCACCTCCAGTGTTGTTTTCCTAATTTTCCTTTCCCTCTTGTGCCTACACTTAATCAGGACCCTTGGCCCCTGTTTTAGTTGCAAGGGCCCCAAGTAGAAATCCCCTCTGTCTCCCCTCCCTAGATCTCTACCCTTGCCATCCCTTTTCCAAAGCCATGTGCCTTTTTTTCCTCCTCTGCTGCTCTGCA
>JARBWK010001381.1:0-19493 GCA_030556195.1 Anolis apletophallus | reverse complement strand
ACACCACGGTTTCCTTACAGCAGTGGTAAAATATGACCGATTCTCTCGATAGTTGTGAGGTTGGGAGGGTTGTGTCCATTACTACAATGTTGTAGTCAAATACAGCTGGAGATCATTAAGTTGAGAAAGAGAGATGATAGAGCTGGATCTGATTTTGCAGATTGCAATTAAAATGACTGCGCTTTTGAAATCCTTCTTAACTAAAGTTCCCCTGAGTTCAGGGCCATAGGCAGGATTTTAATTCGGGGCTGAGTCTGGGAGTGAGAGAGGGTCTACCCTACCAAACCTTTGTATCATGATCCCTATACCCCATGCATATGGGATATATTGAGCATGGTGATCAGATCATGATATGAATACACATAACAGTTTAAATATTGTACCAGTAAGGCATTCTCATGGACCACACTGATAATTTGGGGGCTGAAGCCCTCAAGCCCCTCCCCAGCTATGACCCCCCCATGCATATGGGATATATTGAGCATGGTGATCAGATCATGATATGAATACACACAACAATTTAAATAATGTACCAGTAAGGCATTATCGCGGACCACACTGAGAATTGGGGGGGCTGAAGCCCCCAAAGCCCCCTCCCCAGCTACCTGCCTGTCTGAGTTGTTCGTTCCCTCAGATGAACTGGGCTCTGAGCTGTTGTGACGCCCCCTAGAGGGCTGTTTGCATTGTTTGAGGTGTTAGTGTTGCATGCTTGCAACCCAATTCTTATGTTTTTGTATTTTGCGAACTTGTGTGTGGTTTGTGTGGGAGGAGACTGTGTTTTGGCTCCAAACCTGACATCACCCTGAACTCCTCCCCTTTCTGAGTTTTGCTGGGAGGCAAGTTTTCCTTTCTGCCTCCATTCCAAGGAAGAGCTCATGGACGAAGCACGCGGAAATCTGAAGCTCGCTTAGACAACGAATCTTTGTCCATGTATAGCTTTCCACCTGCGCTCTCAACCCAGAATTACAGTGATAGGAAGGCCAGCCCTCACCCATAGACTGCGATTTCTGGGGACCTCAGAACTTCGTGTGTCGGAGGACCATTTGGAGCAATCAAAGGACCTGGAATCAAATAGAGGCATTTTCACTCTGCGAAAGGCAAGTGGATGCAACCCCTTTTTTCAAAGGACCTTTTCTAACAACCAACCAGCAAGCCTTTTGGACCATCAGTTTTACTAATTGTAAACAAATAAACCTTGTTTGAGTTCACCTTTTTCTGAGTCCTGAACTCATTGCTCATAGACTCTCCAGGTTCTCTTTAAGGGAAAGCTAGAACGCGAACCCCAGGGCCCTATAGAATTCGTCCATCTATTCAAAGCCCCCTTTTGGGCCCTTGCGGGACGCCACAGCTATCCCAATCTTCTGCACAGATCATCAGGCAAGTAAAAACAAAATAGAAGGCACCCATCTATTTTGTCTTGGGAGGCCAGGACCCAACAGGCTGGGAAATGTATATCTTTAGCTCCCTTCCTGCTTATATCAACCATGGCATCATCCTTCTATCAGGCCCAGATTAGCGGACTGTGCCGCCCAAGGCCGCCTGTCTAAATGCCATGGGGGCAGGGCCGGCGAGAGGGAGAGAAGCGCCGCCGGAGTCCCGCCCCTAGGGCGACTCGCGCGGCTTCCTCGGCGCCGCCGCGCTACGGCGCCCCTCCTCCCTGAAGGGAGGAGGGTGCCGTGCAGCGCGGTGGCGCCGAAGCCGAGGAGGGGGGGCGGGACTTCTGGCAGCACCTTCTCCCTTCACGCCGGTTCCCCCTCCTCCCTTCACTGAAGGGAGGAGGGGCGGAGCCACTGCTGGCAACAAGGAGAAGGCACCGCTGGAAGTCCTGCCCCTAGGGCGACTCGCGCGACTTCCCCCGCCGCCGCCCGCTCGTGTTTGGGGCACGGCGAGCGGGGCGGCGGCGGTGAAAGCCGTGTGAGTCACCCTATGGGACTTCGGCGGCGCCTTCTCCCTCCGCCGGTTCCCTTCACTGAAGGGAGGGGGGGCGGAGCCTCTGCCGCGAGAAGGAGAAGGCGCTGCCGAAGTCCTACCCCTAGGGCGACTCACGCGGCTTCCCCCGCCACCGCCACGCTCACACCAGTGCCCCTCCTCCCTTCACTGAAGGAAGGAGTGGCGCCCACCCGCGCGAGCGAGGCGACGACGGCAGCGGAAGCCGCGTTAATCGCCCTAGGGGCGGCGGGACTTCCCCTCACTCCTTCCTTCAGGCCCGGAAATGCCGCCCCCCAAAATCTGCCGCCCGAGGCCATGGCCTTGGGTGGCCTTATGGGTAATCCGGGCCTGCCTTCTATTCATCTGCTTTCTCAGTCACTTATGAAACAGCAGCAAAGCCAGGACTTAACAACACACTTTCCCTCAACTATCCTCGTTTTTCTCTGTCTGGACTCAATCCTGATTGGTCAGCAGTGGGTCTGTGCTACCATGTACTGCTTGCTCCTCCAAAATCCTGGCAGATTTCTTGTTATCTATTTCTCTTTTGAAATGCCACACATTATTGGACTGACGTAGTTTGGTATCCTCATTACTGGTGGTATATACATACATACTTGGCCCCATAGTATTGCTCCAGGGAGGCTTCTCCTCAGCTATACAGCATGGGAGCTAGAATAAGTCCCTACGCTATTAATAGACAACCAATTATACCCAAGTTAGTCTCATTTAATTCCATTGCTGCCACTTCCAATTTCTCTGGCAGGGAACATCCTTCATTTTTATATTCCACTGTACCATAATATATAAATCAACCTCATGTATAAGTCAAGAGCAGGTTTTGGGGACAAAATTGTGAATTTTGATGTGATTCACAGATAAGTCAATGCTTATTTATTATTCCATCCCTGACCACTGCCATTCCCCTGCTCAGACATTCAAAAGAGCCAAAAGTGGTGACACAGCAGAGAGAGAGAGAGAGAGAGAGTAGCAGGTAAGTTAATCTTTTTGGTTCTCTCAGAATGCACAAAGTTCCTTCCTTTTGCCATTGTACTCAGAGAAGCAGGTGGGTCGTTTTTTTGTTAAAAGATACATTCCTCATTTTGACCCATGAATACGTTGACTCAGGTTTCTTGGGTTGATTTTTTGACAAAAAATCTAGACTTACTGTATACTTGAAGCTATATAGTAGAACTGGGGGAACTACCGCATGGGATAAGTAAAGGAGTAACAAATCCCTAAATTTATGCCATATTCATGGAATATTCAAGTAACAGACAGAAAAATTAAAGTTTGGAGACAGCCAGCAGGATATAGTGATTTAACTGTAGAACTAGTACTCTGGGAGAACAGGGTGTGAATTCTAACTAACTAACTTTATTTCTTATGTGTTGTGGTTGAGCAACCTGAGCCTGTAGTTGCTACAGGTAGTAATTGGGAAGAGGAGAGTTTGTCAGATATGTCCTTGGAAGAGGGAGGTTTGGGCGGGCCTCCTGCAGCTGGGAGAAAGAGGGCTGCAAGTGATGAGCATTTGGAAGAGGCAGAACATAGGAGGAAGGTCCGACAAATACTTAGGGAGCCTACCAGTGATGAGACCTTTGAGGGGTTTGACGTGGAGTTACCCTCAGAAGACAGTGATACTGAGCTGGACTCAGCACTGGTGCAAGATGTCAGGAATGTGTTAAATGCTGAGTCCAGCGAAAGTTCATTTTTGGTTTTTCCAGTGATAATAGTTGGCCTAGTGGGAATGTGGAATTGGACTGGGGCGCTTTAACTGCAGAGCAAAGATGGGACAATGGAGAAACACACCCAGGGCTGCAGCTGAGGGCACTAGGGCAGATTTGGGTGTGGAGTCTGATGACTCTGATTTGTAAGGGTATAACAGTAAGGCTTGGGGATTTGGGAATCTGCGGTCGGCCAAGGTGTTGCTGTGGGTTGCTGGTTCCTGCATCTTGTGATTTTGTGGGTTCATGTCCTGGTTCTTGATTCCCAGCAAGCTTGTCTGCCGCGTCCTGTTTGAACATTTCCTGTGTTGCTCTCCTGGAATGTGAAGCACTCCTTCTTTCCTTCTCTGGACGGGTCTTCGCATCACAGACTACAAGCCGAGTTACAGCTCAAGTTTCGTTTGAAGACGGACGTCTCATCTATTTTGCTTTCGGTTTTGGGTGTGGGGTTTTTGGAACGCCGGATTGAGGCTATGTTGTGTTAAAAATAAACTGTATATATTTTTACTAGCTTGGTGTTGTCTTGCCATCTGTGGGAGTCGTGACATTATGAGTCGCCCTCCAGCAAAGGTGCTCTGGGCGACTTACACAATTAAATTAACAGGTTCCATAGTCACCGCTTGTTACTAACCATCATAGGCTATTCTGAAGAGCCATGCCTTAAGTGCCCCTAAAAATGTATGTAGATCAGGAGTGCCATCCTCCAAACTTCAGCAGGATGTAGAGTGGGTCACTGGGGCTCTGTGTGCCAAGTGTGGTCTTTTTTCTGCAGCAGGATGTAGAGTGGGTCATGAGGGCTTTGTGTGCCAGGTTTGGTGTTGATCAGTCATTGGATTAGGGAGGGAGGGAGTTCCACAAGACTGGGGCTGCGATGGAGAAGGATCTCTGTCTTGTGGACTCCAAACTGACCTCTCCAGGGCCAGGGACATAGAGGAGATTCTCATGAGCTGACCATGGCAGTCTCTGGTGGTGGAGTGGCATTAAACGGTCTCTTAGATATGGAGCACCCTGACCTCGAAAGGCCTTGAATGCTAGGACCAGGGTCTTATAGAGGACTCTGTGTTCAACCGGCAGCCAATGCAAGCGCTGCAGAGACGGCGTTATATGGCACCTCATTGATGTTTTTGTGAGTAGTCTAGCGGCTGCATTTTGCACAATTTGGATCTTGCGAATTGCTGCTCGAGGTAAGCCCACATACAATGCATTGCAGTAATCCAGCCTTGACGTAACCGTGGCATGGATTACCGTAGCTAGCGCCTCTGTTGGTAAATAAGGCGCCAACTGCCTCGCTTGGCGTAGATGAAAGAAGGCCCTTTGACTAGTGGAGGCAATCTGGGCTCCCATCGTCATTTGGGAATCCAGGATAACACCGAGACTCTTCACAGTGGGGGGTGG
The DNA here is from genome assembly GCA_030556195.1 of Anolis apletophallus. Taxonomy (NCBI): domain Eukaryota; kingdom Metazoa; phylum Chordata; class Lepidosauria; order Squamata; family Anolidae; genus Anolis; species Anolis apletophallus. The sequence continues at coordinate 14,448 of JARBWK010001381.1, read as the reverse complement.
GGCTAATGGCTCCCCTTCAAAAGGTGGCAATAGACCGACCAATTCTGATGGGCGGCCAGGCCACAAGATTTCAGTTTTTGCTAGATTTACTTTCAATTTATGGGCACGTAGCCATCTTGTCACCGCTCCAAGACACCGGGTGAAGTTATCCGGTACTGAGGTTGTTCCAGGTTCTAGTTTTAGGAGAAGCTGGGTGTCATCAGCGTATTGGAAACATTCTCATCCAAATCTCCGGACTAGCTTGGCGAGAGGTCGGACATAGATGTTAAACAGCATTGGCGATAGAATAGCGCCTTGGGGTACTCCACGGTCGAGAGGGGATTTCTCAGAATTCCCCCCTCCATCCATGAAAATTCAATAATGGACCTTGGCAATGGCAAACCTACTTGGAGCAAATCTTCCCAATAGAACTCTAGGATATTGTTTGCATCCAGAGTCAATGTGAAGGCACACAACAAGAGATATAAAAATTAAACTTGCCTAGAAAATAAAGATATACTTGGGGTATAATGGGGAAAGCAACAAATTGTAACTGCATTAATCTTAACCTCGGTATCATTATTTAAAGAGCAATTCAACAACCTCTCCATTGGTGCCCCCTTGTTGCGAGGGCGAGGCTTGCGTACCCAAATGAAGTTGTGAGCTATGCTGGCGGTGGCATAATAGCCACCGGTAGGGCCTCCCATGCCAGACAGGTCAGAACCGAAGAGTCCGACAAAGAGCGTCAATGGGTAGGATGGGCTCTCTAGCCTTTTGGCAACCATCCTAAGAGAAGGAAAATTCTGATTTCAAACCCGGGCAGATGGTGCTCATTTAACCCTGCAAGGTCAATCATCTAGAGAAGGAAACTCAAACCAAACCTATGACCTGAGGACCTCGCTGCCACTGTCCCAGCTTGCTAGACCCCGGCAGACGAACCTTTGGTTTAAGGGTGAGGCCATGTCATGCCCCAGCCTGACTCCATAGCCAAGCCAGATAGAAGCCATGTTAAATCCCAGTCACCAACCAAGTCTGAGAAGAAATCTTTGCAGAGGCCTCCGAGTCAGCCAGCAGTCAAGGCCAGATGCAGCCTTCTTTCTTCCCAAACTGATAAGGAGCGCTGGGAAGGCAAAGCCTCACTTCCCCCGTTTCTCCAGGTGCAGCCACTAACGAGCTGACATATTTGCCTTCCTTGGGAGACTTGGGAAAGTCACGCCCACAAACTGTTTTTGGGAAAGAGTTGCGCCGAAGTCAACGCCTCCGAGGCCAAAACAATGGGGGACCTATTTAAGTTGGTTCCCGTTGGCGCTCGGGATCTCGCGCCAATGTTAAGCTTTTCTTGCCAAGCTCCACGGAACTCAAGTTCAGGACCAGGCTGCCGAGCCTCCACGCCACGGACTCAAGTATTCAGCCAAGCCATCGTTTGCCAAGGACTTATCACGGATTTTAGCCCATTGGGGTTTCAAGACTATTGCTTCAGTTAGTGGATCTTTGAACTCTATTAGAACTATTGCCTTGCAATACTCGGATGGTGGGAGCATCAGTGGACTTTAGTTTTACCTCTTTTCTTTTTCTACCTATTTTAAATAAAGCATTTAATCACGGCTGCTTCGTGGTGGTTTACTGAGGGATCCTCCAGGTCTAGGTTGCAACTGGCCAGTTCTGTGCACGCTGTGCTCCACCTGAAAAATCCATTGCACAGGCTCGAAGGACACATCCAACCTCTGAATCATCAACGCGCTTGTAGAAAGTGTGGATGAATCCTTCCTGAATCTTCATTCGCGAAGAAAAGCCAAGAATTCAACAAGAATTTTTGGACAAGAACAGGTCAATTGAATCCTTCATTCCTCCCCATCTTTCTGGTGAGTGGACAATGATTTTGTGCTTCCTTCACAGCTTCAATCATACAGAAGGGGCATTCCTCCTGAGGTACAGCTCTTCAAGTACAGTTGTCCAACTCGTTCTAAACAATATTTACATTTACAACAAATAAGCAAGCTGTAGCCTGTACCTTATTGTGTTGTATAGTAGTATTAGGGGTGTTCAATTCAGTTAAACCCCATTCTGTTTTTGGTATCTGGATTTTGATGGGCCCCCAGATCCATTTTTCATGAGCCTCCCGAATTCAATTGGGAAAAATAAATCTGGGTTTTTTAAACTGACAACAATAAGATCTGGCCCATTGGTGGCAATGGAGAACTTACGAGACTTCTGTTTTTCCTTGGAGCTCTTCTCTTGCACTACCGATGGTGCTTACCTCGCACCCCGCACCATCCAGGCTCACTCCTCAATGGATTCATCACATGGAGGACAGCCTAAACATCAGTGAGCCATCTAGGTTAAGGCTTTAAAAAGGGAGACCTGGCTATTCCCCCTTCGCTCGCCCTCCTTTCCTAAGCTGCTTCAAGACTCAAGTCGGCTGGGTTCAGGTTTTATGGTAGACCTGGCTATTTCTCCATTCAAACTTCCAGCCAACTGGGTTCCAGTTTTCAGGTAGACTTGACTATTTCTCCCTCCGCTCTCCCTTCTTTCCTCAGCGTGGGTTTCACATTGCCAGAGGCAGCCCGCACCGTTCTGGCTTCTCCCTCATTACATGGGTGTAAGCCTCTTTAAGCCGGTGTAAGCCACCCTTTCTGGGATCGTTTGCTCTGAACACCCTTTCATTGAAGCTGAGTTTAGGGAGGCACCCTTTTTAAACATTTATTTCAGTGGCAGCCACACCACCTGAAGGAGAATTAGCCATCCTTTAAAAAAGATATAAATTACCTCCTGATTTTATGGCGGCTTTAGAAATGATATGTTACGTTCCCTACCCCACATTTAAAGATTGCCTCGGGTGAAGGACACCACTGGTAGCACTTTCTTAAGTTTGGAGAAAGTAAACTGCTTCTTGTTGCACCGTAGACCTGAAGGACCCCTCAGTAAGCCACTTGAGATCGGCCGTGGTTAAATGCTTTATTTAGAATAATGAATAAAGTAAAGAGGCTAGGATTATAGTCTAGTGATGCTTTCAAGCATCAATAGATAGCAGCACAATTGTCCAAAAGTAAGCAGGGTTGCAACGCAATAGTCCAAGGAGAGCAGGATAAAATAAGAGTCTTGATGCCCCAATGAGCTAATCCAATAGAGAGGTTCTTGGCACAAAGGCTTGGCAAACAGAGTCCCAAAAGCTAGAAGGCCCAAGGCCAAGGCAGAGTTCCGTGGAGACTTGGCTTGATGCTGAACGTTGGCGAAAGATGGCAACCATATCTGAGACTGGGCTTAAATAGGTCTCACAGGCTTTGAAGTTACGACGCACTGGGGCGTCGGAACTTGTTCTCATAACAGTTCTCCAGCTGGGCCTTCTCAGGCCTTCCGCATGGGAATGGTATGCCCATCCAATTAGCACTAGCACCTGGACGATTGGTAGTCACCCCGTCTCCAGCTATCCCTCGGTCCTTGTCAGCCCGCGCTGGAGCTGAGTGGTTTCTGGCCTTGAACACTGAATGAACTTTGGGCTTCTGTAGCATCTTGTCTCTAGGCTTTACAGGCCCTCTCTGACACTGGGGATATAACATGGCATTGGTCTTGCTGAGGGCCTGGGGCAGGCTGGGGTGTGACACTTCTTTATTGCTATTTAAGTTTTTTTAAAAAAAACAAAATAAAACAAGCCAAGTCATGCAGAGCTGCAAATGGCACTGAAAGTTTAGATCACTAACCTGGCTCTCTCAGAAGCCTGCTCACAACAGAAAACTGGAAGCCCAGCTTGGCTAAAAGACACATCGTGACTTTCTTCTGTTCTGATTGGCTCAGTAGGCAGGCCTCAGAGGAAAACCCTGTGGGATTGCACAATAGCCTCTCTGTGCTCCATGTGTAATAATAATAATATTAATAATACACTTTATTTATATTCCGCACTTCTCACCCCGAAGGGTGCGGATTACAGAACACATACAGCAGACAATCCCTGCCGAAATTAGACGTACAAGACATACAATAACATATAACAGGAAGATCCCCTGGACTCCAACCGGGCAACGATGTTATTTCGTTTGTTGTTATATTCGTCACTGGGTGCTGCTGCTCCATTCCGCCACAGGGGGCACTGTTGTTCCATCCTCCTTGCTACCTCCTCCTTCTTGACGAAGAGCCTGCCAGCCAGCCAGCCGAATTCTTCTTCCGATAGTCGTCTTCAATATTTATTGAAGTTAAAAAGTCCTTTAGGATTCCTCCCCCGCTTATGCGGTACCTAATTTATCTGCTTAGGTCAATAGGGGCAGGCTTACAGCTGACTTGTCCACGTCAGCTTGGGATTCGAACTTGTCACGTTCGGATCTTTACAGCTACAGCTTGCAGCTAACAGCTGCTGTTTTAACCGCTGTGCTAATCTCCCGGCCATATGTACTGAAAGAAACAGAAAGCAATAGTCTTCAACAGTCACATGGTCTAGTGTGGCTGAAAAAAATGCCGGCGGAGTGTGTGCCAAACCAGCTGGAGCCCATTTGTAAAAACGAAAATGTGCACAACCCTATTGTATTGTCGCAGCTGAGGCACTTGGGATCTCCCTTAGTAAACCACACAAGACCAGCTGAGGTTAAATGCTTTATTTAGAATAACTGGAATAGAAAAGAGGATAGGAATTAGTCTATAGATGCTCTCAATTCAGCAGCAACAGATAGCAACACATTGTCCACAAGGAAGCAGAAATGGATTATAATCCTCTGGCAACCAGGAACAAAACAAGGAAAGCTTTTTGCCCCAAACTGGGCTGAATCCACAGGCAAAGTCCTCAAGCAGCTTGGAAACAAAGTTCTTTAGCAAGGAGGCCGGCAGGCCGATTCAGGATCCCATGAGCTTGAGTTGCTACGTTGGCTTGAGATGGGGATGCTTTCCAAATCCCAGCGTTTATAGTTCACCAAAGCTTTGATGGGTCCGATGCAAGTTGCGTCGAGTGTCATTCACACGGAGAGGATTCACAGCTGTGGTTAGCCCCCTCTCAAGGGAAAGGTATGCAACCCCAATTAGCGCAGACATCTGTGCAAAGGAGTGGAGCCATCTCGAGGATCCCAGCGCCTCAGCTTATCGGCCTGAACAGGAGTAGTAACCTTGACCAAAGTTTTAACCGGCTTGCTCTGCAGTTGTTTTGCATGGGAAAGGCAAGCAGGCCTGACTGGCACACTATTGCCATCATGGCTGCGGTTTGGTTCTAGGGACACAGAGGCCTGGGGTCTGACATCTATACATGACATGACACTGATGTTAAAGTAGTTACCTCACACAAAAAACATATCAGTAAAAAGTAGAACATGAAAGTGTGTATATTAGAATAATACAATCATAGAGTTGGAAGGAATTATAAGGACTATTCAATTAAATGTCCTTGCTTTTTGTTATCCATACATCAGTAACATTAATGTTCATAGTTGGGCATATTGAGTATTCATGCCAAGTTTGGTCCTGATCCAACATTGTTTGAGTCCACAGTGCTCTCTGGGTATAGGTGAACTACAACTCCAAAACTCAAGGTCAATGCCCACCAAACTCTTATATAGCATTTTCTCTTGGTTATGTGTGGGAAGTTTGTGTCTTTCTGCCATTCCTTCCAGGATTTCTATGTTGAGTTCATCGAAACAGGCCCAGGTTTCACACTGAGTGTATAAATGCATTTTAAAAACATATTAACTCTATGTATGACTGTGTTAGAGTGTCATTTTTTGTCATTTTGGTTGGTGGTGTGCCCCAGGATTTTGCAAATGTAAAAAGTGTGCTGCAGCTCAAAAAAGGTTGGGAAACCCTGGCTTAGAGTAATTTCTACAGTACATTTACTTCGTGTGTATAGCATGTGTCATTGTAAGATCTCCCCCCCACACACACACACACATATGTGCCCATGTGCGCCTAAAGTGCTGCACAAATAGTTACAGATATGCAGATCTACAGAGAGCTTTCCCCCCAAAAAACCTGGAATCTAGGGTAGACAATGAGAAGGAAAAATACAAAGAAGGGAAAGAAAATAAAGAATAAATGAATTGGGATAATGTGGAAAGTCAGCTTGACTTGAGCACTGGACGATGACTTTGGAGACCAGAGTTCACATTTCTGCTCAGCCATGGAAATCTACAGGTTGACCTTAGGCTACTCATTCTCTGTCGGTCTCAGAGCAAAGCAAAGCAATTCCTGCTCTGAAAAACAAACTTACCAGGAAAAACAAGTCTTAAAAATGACTTGTGAAGGCACACAACAAAGTCAGAGGATGACAGAATCTGAGAAAAGGGAGATTTTTTGACAGGGACAAAATAACAACAGTTGATGCAGAACAGATGATTCCGCGAGAAGGGAAAGCTGTAGATAATCAAAACGTAGACCAGAATTTGAGTCAAAGGGACAGGGAAGAACATAGAGATGTTTGCAAGGGAACAGCAAGAGAAATGACATAATTTCAGAAATGACAATGTAGAGAACAAAGAAGACAGAAGAATAAGGGGCAAGAGAGAACGATAAAGGTCTCTTCGGTCAACAAGGAGAATGGTGACACTGGAGGAAAAAAAGAGAAGGACCAAGGAATGGATAACACGACAATGGATGAAATATTTATTAGATGTGGAGGCTAACTTAATACTTCTAGTTTTTACCACTAGAATTATACAAAAATCCAACATTGTACAAGTCTGACTCATAGCATTTGTCTGTGTACAACAGAGAAGTAACAATTCCTCAGAGGCAGTCATTACTATATATATATATATACTAGCTGTACCCGGCACGCGTTGCTGTGCCCTTTTTAGGAGATGCGAGAAAGTCCGATCATCCACGGTGTGCCCTCCTCTAAACTGCAGTTGGATGGAGTGTGGGTCATGGGGGGCATGGTGTGCCAAGTTGGGTCTTTATTGGTCTTGGTTCTGGGCCACAGTGGTCTGTGGGGAATGATGGGTTTTGAAGTACTACAAATCCCGTTTTCCATGGTGGTACTTCAAGTCCCATCATGCATGGTCGAGGCTCTGTGTGCCAAGGTAGGTTACTGTAAATTCAGGCCATACACAATGTCCCATGAGCTGAGGCCTAGTTAGGAACAGCAAGTTAATGAAGCCTTACTGTCAATTCAGGCCATACACAATGTCCAATGAGCTGAGGCCTAGTTAGGAACAGCAAGTTAATGAAGCCTTACTGTCAATTCAGGCCATACACAATGTCCAATGAGCTGAGGCCTAGTCGGGAGAATCAAGTTAATGAAGTCTTACTGTCAATTCAGAGCGTAAACAGCTTCTCAGTAAGTGAGGGCTAGTTAGGGAAATCAAGTTAATGAAGTCTTACTGTCAATTCAGAGCGTAAACAGCTTCCCAGTAAGTGAGGGCTAGTTAGGGAAATCAAGTTAATGAAGTCTTACTGTTAATTTTGGGCATGGTCTGTGTTTTTTTGGGGTGTAAATTTTCGGTTGGAAGTGATTTGGGTGTTTGTGTTGGGGAGTGGCTCAGGCCTTTTCCTTATTCTGTTTTGGCAGTTTATTATGTTTCGGAATTTTCATGTTGGCTGGCCATTGCAGCAGTTATGCAAATCCGCCCTTATTGGCAGCCAATCATGTTGTTCAGAATGTAGAGGCTGGGTGAGTCTTTGGCTGCCCCGGAGGATGCTGGTAAATGTAGTTTTATTTTTATTCGTTGTTTTGGGGGCCTTTTAGGTTTTGGGGGCGAAAGTTTCTTTGCTACAAACGTACCTTGCTTGAGGCCTATTTCTGTTGGCAAGTATTGTGTTTCTGCGTTGTATGGTTTCTTTGTTTGAGGTATACATCACATGACGTGAACCCATTTATATAATAGATATATATATATATGATTTTCCTTTAATGGATTCAGCTATGTCTGCATGAGTTCTTTCGTATTTGTATGTGTCACCACCACAGTTAAGATCAACCACCTGCATGTTCCCTCTAACACTTGTCATCTCCAGGAGATAATGTAATATAAATGCGGGCCCGGCTTAATGACTGTCTGTTCCAATTCATTGCTTTGACAGTGCTCAGAACTCAATTCCCAATAAATTCGTGTTTGAAAAGAAGGGCCTGAATTTGTACTGGCTTACAAAGGAAGAAGGAGCACTTTAGGCACACATGGGCACGTATGTGTGTGTGTGTGTGGGGGAGAGATCTTACAATGACACATGCTATACACACGAAGTAAATGTACTGTAGAAATTACTCTAAGCCAGTGTTTCCCAACCTTTTTTGAGCCGCGGCACACTTTTTACATTTGCAAAATCCTGGGGCACGCCACCAACCAAAATGACAAAAAATGACACTCTAACACAGTAATACATATAGTTAATATGTTTTTACAATGCATTTATACACTCAGTGTGAAACCTGGGCCTGTTTCGATGAACTCAACATAGATATCCTGGCAGGAATGGCAGAAAGACACAAACTTCCCACACATAACCAAGAGAAAATGCTATATAAGAGTTTGCTGGGCATTGACCTTGAGTTTTGGAGTTGTAGTTCACCTATACCCAGAGAGCACTGTGGACTCAAACAATGTTGAATCAGGACCAAACTTGGCATGAATAATCAATATGCCCAAATATGAATGCAGGTGGAGTTCAGGGGAAATAGACCTTGACATTTGGGAGTTGTAGTTGCTGGGATGTATAGTTCCCCTACAATCAAAGAGCATTCTGAACCCCACCAATGATAGAACTGGGCCAAACTTCCCACGCAGAACCCCCAGGAGGCAAGAGGAGGTCTCTACGTGGGGAAAGGGAGGCGGGCCTTCCCAATGCATGGAGAGGGAGAGACCAATGGGTGGGGAGGGGGTGGTGGTGTTTGTAATTTTGTGTCTTTATCGAGGTAGGTTTCTTAGGGTTTTTATACTTCAACACACTAGACCCCCCCCCGAGGTTCCAATTTTCCACGGCACACCTGATGATTGCTCACGGTACAGTAGTGTGCCCCGGCACACTGGTTGGGAAACACTGCTCTAAGCAACAACACAAGGAACCATACTTATCAAAAATAGTGATAATATACTTCATAACAAAGAGTCCTGAGCTAAGACACATCGACATGTGATAGTAAGAATAAATATATAACTCTATATAGAGGATGTATGTATGCGTGTTGGTCTCACATATAAAGGAAGTCCCAAATGGTGATAAAAGTCCAAGCTATACAGTCAGCTACACTACCTCAAGGCCGGCAGGCACTCGTTCGGATGGGAAAGGGGAAAACAAACGAGGAAGGGTGTGAAGTCCACAGGACAATAGATAAGTATATCAGGTGGTAAATATCCAAGCTGCTGTAATAGCGGTGCCGTAGTAGGTTTCCCTGTTTGTAATCCAAGCACCGTGGGTGGCCCAATGGCCAGTAGCGGTGTACGCTAATGCGTATCCTATCCAAAGCAAAACAACCCGTGGTGCAAGAAAGGAGGCCAAAGTGGCTGAAAGAGATGCGAAGGGAGCTCAGAACACAAAAATGCCGGGCACGCCACAATGGTTGAGCTGTAGGGCCCGATCCGTTTTGCCAGGCATAGGCTTTATCAAGCGGCCAGTTGCGGAGAAATCAATGGCGTTTCATGAGATAACCAATATCATGCGTTGAAATGGCATCTATGCGGAGTTATCCCATGGACCCGAAGGTGACTTTTATCACCATTTGGGACTTCCTTTATATATGAGACCAATGTGCATACATACATCCTATATAACACACACACACACACACACACATATATATTAGGCATGAGAAAAAAGTTATGAAAATTAAAAGAAATCGTAAGTGATTCGTATGTAATGGGACTTTCTAGTTTATACGCATCACAGCAGCTAACCAGGAGGTAGACTTTCTTTTACGGTCCTTGAGGCCAACAATTTGCGTTATGATCGTAATAAATTCTTAATTATTGTACTACGTACTCACTTCTCCCTATCTTCTACCCCTCATTTCCTTCCCGCCTTCATTCAGCTTCTTCTTTTTCCCGCATTTCTATGGGGAACTGGAAGTGACGCTGCTGCTAGCCAATGCATTCTGGAAAGTGTAGTCCTCCATGCTTCTCCCCCCCCTTCCTTCTCTTCCCCGTTGCTCTGCCTTGCCCCATCGCAGGGGCCAACTTCACACACACACACACACACGCTTCTCCTCTCTCTCCCTGCACTCTCTCAGATGCTTCTCTGCCCCCTCCTCTTTCCTGCTGGCTTCTCCCCCCTCCCTTCTCTTCCCCGTTGCTCTGTCTTGCCCCATCGCAAGGGCCAACTTCAGCCCTCTAAGTAGGTGTTTTTGGACTTCCAACTCCCCACCATTCCTCACAGCCTCAGGCCTCTTCCTTTTCCTCTCAGCCTGGGCAAACTAGGGCCCTCGCTCACTCAGGATCGGGGTGAGAGAGAGGCAGCGTGGAGCGAGGGGGAGGCTCCTCCTTTTTTGCTGCTTCCAAGAATAGAATACCCCCCTCCTCCCTCCTCCCTCCCTCCTTCCCTGCCTCCTTCCTATTTGGAGAGTCCCATCTAGAATTCAGTGTGACTTATTCAAGTTTTGGCCTACAACTCCCAGAAATCCCAGCCAATTTACCAGCTGTTAGGATTTCTGGGAGTTGCAGGCCAAAACCATCTGGAATGAGCATGCGCTGGCATACGAACTACTAACGATTTCGTTAGTAATTAAGTTACATTTTAGAAATTTTTGGAAAATTTTTGTAAGTCTTTCTTTTACTAATCCAACCCCCCATTTGATTTTAGAATCGCCATTTTTGGGTTCGAAACCATGCCGAATATATATATAGATAGATAGATATATGATAGATAGATAGAGATAGATAGATATAGATATGATTTTCCTTTAATGGATTCAGCTATGTCTGCATGAGTTCTTTCGTATTTGTATGTGTCACCACCACAGTTAAGATCAGCCACCTGCATGTTCCGTCTAACACTTCTCATCTCCAGGAGATAATGTAATATAAATGCGGCCCCGGCTTAATGACTGTCTGTTCCAATTCATTGCTTTGACAGTGCTCAGGACTCAATTCCCAATAAATTCGTGTTTGAAAAGAAGGGCCTGAATTTATACTGGCTTACAAAGGAAGAAGGAGCACTTTAGGCACACATGGGCACGTATGTGTGTGTGTGGGGAGAGATCTTACAATGACACATGCTATACACACACGAAGTAAATGTACTGTAGAAATTACTCTAAGCCAGTGTTTCCCAACCTTTTGAGCGCGGCACACTTTTTACATTTGCAAAATCCTGGGGCACGCCACCAACCAAAATGACAAAAATGACACTCTAACACAGTAATACATATAGTTAATATGTTTTTACAATGCATTTATAGACTCAGTGTGAAACCTGGGCCTGTTTCGATGAACTCAACATAGATATCCTGGCAGGAATGGCAGAAAGACACAAACATCCCACACATAACCAAGAGAAAATGCTATAAGAGTTTGCTGGGCATTGACCTTGAGTTTTGGAGTTGTGGTTCACCTATACCCAGAGAGCACTGTGGACTCAAACAATGTTGAATCAGGACCAAACTTGGCATGAATAATCAATATGCCCAAATATGAATGCAGGTGGAGTTCAGGGGAAATAGACCTTGACATTTGGGAGTTGTAGTTGCTGGGATTTATAGTTCCCCTACAATCAAAGAGCATTCTGAACCGCACCAATGATAGAACTGGGCCAAACTTCCCACGCAGAACCCCCAGGAGGCAAGAGGAGGTCTCTACGTGGGGAAAGGGAGGCGGGCCTTCCCAATGCATGGAGAGGGAGAGACCAATGGGTGGGGAGGGGGTGGTGGTGTTTGTCATTTTGTGTCTTTATTGAGGTAGGTTTCTTAGGGTTTTTATACTTCAACACACTAGACTCCCCCCCCCCCCCCCGAGGTTCCAATTTTCCACGGCTGACCTGATGATTGCTCACGGTACAGTAGTGTGCCCCGGCACGCTGGTTGGGAAACACTGTTCTAAGCAACTACACAAGGAACCATACTTATAAAAAATAGTGATAATATACTTCATAACAAAGAGTCCCGAGCTAAGACGCATCGACATATGATAGTAAGAATAAATATATAACTCTATATAGAGGATTATGTATGCGTGTTGGTCTCATATATAAAGGAAGTCCCAAATGGTGATAAAAGTCCAAGCGCTATACAGTCAGCTACTCTACCTCAAGGCCGGCAGGCACTCGTTCGGATGGGAAAGGGGAAAACAAACGAGGAAGGGTGTGAAGTCCACAGGACAATAGGCAAGTATATCAGGTGGTAAATATCCAAGCTGCTGTAATAGCGGTGCCGTAGTAGGTTTCCCTGTTTGTAATCCAAGCACCGTGGGTGGCCCAATGGCCAGTAGCGGTGTACGCTAATGCGTATTCTATCCGAAGCAAAACAACCCGTGGTGCAAGAAAGGAGGCCAAAGTGGCTGAAAGCGATGCGAAGGGAGCTCAGAACACAAAAATGCCGGGCACGCCACAATGGTTGAGCTGTAGGGCCCGATCCGTTTTGCCAGGCATAGGCTTTATCAAGCGGCCAGTTGCGGAGAAATCAATGGCGTTTCATGAGATAACCAATATCATGCGTTGAAATGGCATCTATGCGGAGTTATCCCATGGACCCGAAGGTGACTTTTATCACCATTTGGGACTTCCTTTATATATGAGACCAATGTGCATACATACATCCTATATAACACACACACACACACACACACATATATATTAGGCATGAGAAAAAAAGTTATGAAAATTAAAAGAAATCGTAAGTGATTCGTATGTAATGGGACTTTCTAGTTTATACGCATCACAGCAGCTAACCAGGAGGTAGACTTTCTTTTACGGTCCTTGAGGCCAACAATTTGCGTTATGATCGTAATAAATTCTTAATTATTGTACTACGTACTCACTTCTCCCTATCTTCTACCCCTCATTTCCTTCCCGCCTTCATTCAGCTTCTTCTTTTCCCGCATTTCTATGGGGAACTGGAGTGACGCTGCTGCTAGCCAATGCATTCTGGAAAGTGTAGTCCTCCATGCTTCTCCCCCTTCCTTCTCTCTTCCCGTTGCTCTGCCTTGCCCCATCGCAGGGGCCAACTTCACACACACACACACACAGGCTGCTCCTCTCTCCCCTGCACTCTCTCAGATGCTTCTCTGCCCCTCCTCTTTCCTGCTGGCTTCTCCCCCCCCCTCCCTTCTCTTCCCCGTTGCTCTGTCTTGCCCCATCGCATGGGCCAACTTCAGCCCTCTAAGTAGGTGTTTTGGACTTCAACTCCCACCATTCCTCACAGCCTCAGGCCTCTTCCTTTTCCTCTCAGCCTGGGCAAACTTGGGCCCTCGCTCCCTCAGGATCGGGGTGTGAGAGGCAGCGAGGAGCCAGGGGGGGGTCCTCCTTTTCTTTTGCTGCTTCCAAGACTAGAATACCCCCTCCCTCCCTCCTTCCCTCCCTCCTTCCTATTTGGAGAGTCCCATCTAGAATTCAGTGTGATTTATTCAAGTTTTGGCCTACAACTCCCAGAAATCCCAGCCAATTTACCAGCTGTTAGGATTTCTGGGAGTTGTAGGCCAAAAACCATCTGAAATGAGCATGCGCTGGCATACGAACTACTAACGAATTTCATTAGTAATTAAGTTACATTTTAGAAATTTTTGGAAATTTTTTTGTAAGTCTTTCTTTTACTAATCAACCCCCCCCCCCCCCCAAATTAGATTTCCGATTTCCTATTTTGGGTTCTAAACCATGCCATATATATATATATATATATATATATATATATATATATATATATATATGCTTACTATCATATGTCGATGTATCTTAGCTCGGGACTCTTTGTTATGAAATATATTATCACTATTTTTGATAAGTATGGTTCCTTGTGTTGTTGCTTAATGACACATGCTAGCCATAAAGCAATACTGAGTTTACTTTCTCAGCAACTTCCATTGAATTTTATGGGAATCTATAAACTGGCTTCAAACAAGGCCATTGCTAAAGCTATGTGCATCCCATTCTCATGGTTCATTGGCATTTTTTAACCCGTTTCTTTGTTTACGTTATCTGAAGTTTATTTATTTATTTATTTCTTATTTGGCCTTTGTACCGCCACTCCCGAGGCCTCGGAGCGGCTTACAGTTAAGTAAAACACATAGAGGTAAAAGCAAACATATTAAACTAGCTTAAAGAAATGTTTCCAGTCTAGCGATCAAAGGCTAGCCGGAAAAGGTGAGTCTTGCAGGCCTTCTGGAAGGAGAGAAGGTCCTGCCTGGCCCGTACATCGCTTGGAAGAGTGTTCCATATTGACGGTACCACTACAGAAAAGGCTCTGTGCCGGGTCGATGTGAGATGGATTGCTTTGAAGGTCGGTACTTCAAGGAGGTTCATTTGTTCAGAACAAAGTGACCTCTGGGGTTGGTAGGGGAGGAGGCGGTCCCTCAGATACAGCGGCCCCAGATACAAGGCCTTGAAAATTAACACCATCACCTTGAAGATGATCTGGTGCTCGAC